>PVJX010002320.1:0-132111 GCA_004027295.1 Dolichotis patagonum
TGTGTGTGTGTGTGTGTGTTGTTACTCCGCAGTGGAGTAGGGACAGTGGGAGGACACTGTCTTAGGATCTTTCTGTCTCTTTTTGGTATTCAACACTTGTGAAGGAATAATAATGGTCATCAGTACTATTGCATACATACTCTACATAAAAGAAAAATCCAGTTGATGTTACAAAGTTCCTGGTCTTAGAATCTCTTTCTGCTTCAGCTGATATATAGCGTAAATCTAAAACTTATTTAAAAACCTGTCTGGGTAAGACAGCATTTAATTAATCTTCTCTTAGTTTTTATACTATATGGTACCTGGAAGATGCAAGATCAATCACCACTGTATTGTAATGTCGAGTTGTGAGACAGAAAGATAAATGAGCTATCAAGTTTAGCATTTTGATAGCTAAGTTAATTTAACCAGCTCCAGAACATACTCTAGATTGCTGGATAAAGTTGTGAGCAGGGGCAATTGCATGTTAAAACTGAGAATACGGTATGTTATTAAGAAAACAGGAGTTTTCTACTTCCTCTCTGTCCTTTATGGAAATTTAAACTCAAGATCATCAGAGAGGTATATCTAGGTGAAAAGGTCACATTGATAGTTTTGTCAGACTAATTAAGGTAGTTTTATTAATTAAAATTTTTAATTGAAGCGTGCTGACAAGGTCTGGACTGATCTGAAGTTTTCCTCTGCAGGATCCATAAGGAAAAATGTGGCCTAGCAAATTAAACTAAATTCATGCTTCAGAGGAGTGAAGCATGGAGAGGAGTAGACTTTGTTTCTGTGTGGAACTTCCAGGAGTTTTTAAATAAATTATATTTCAAATTGTGTTTCATAATAATTGGAATTTGGAATTGATTCTTGTCTTTGGAAGAAAGATAGCCCCCATCCCTGGATTATCAATTTACACAAGGATGTTTCATCAGGAAGAATAAAAAACTGCCTTCCTGTTCCCTCAAAATTGCCCATCTAGGGTGTAATAAAATTTCAAACAAAAGAAAAATGCCCCAGAAGTCATTGGAAAAGTATTTAGATGTGTTAATCACTGCTATTAAGGAATATCAACTTTGGAATGTCACATCTAGTCAAATAAGCCACAGTAAAAGGAGCAGTTTTGAAAGTTTTCTTTCCCTTAAGAGATAATGAAATCAAATTGCTATGAAGCAGAAAAGCCAACCTCTACCTAGCTTACACATTTAATCTTGTCTAACTAATCTATACTAGAGTATATTTCTCAATTTCTTTCAATCCTTTGTTCATTAGCTCCTTAATAAACATATATTGTCTTAGTTATTTCTCTTGTTGCTGGAACAAAATACACAAAACCCATAAGTTAAATGAGAAAAGGTTTTTTTTCAGCTGAGTACAGTCTGTAGAGGTTTCAGTCCATAGCTGATTGGCTCAAAGACAGGATGGCATGGAAGAAAGACATGGCAGAGGAGAAACAATTCATGGCATGGCAGGTAGGAGGCAGCAAGTAGCAGCAGCCTTCCTTCCATATTCTATTCAGGCTATAAGCCTGTTGGTTGTTGGCACCCATACCTAGGGTGAGACTTCCCATTACTATGACCCACAACTATGCTAAACCAGTCTAGTTACTACACACTCGTAATCCATATGCACACACCATAGATCCAGCCTCCTTCAAAAAGCTCCACCCATGAGTGCATGAGATCTCGGAGGCACATCTAGATAAAAAAACATAACATTCCACACTGAGCCCCCAAAAGATTCACATACATTCTTTTAGTCAAAATTCATTTAGTTCCCATCTCTAAGAGTTGCCGAAGTCCTAACAGCTTCAAGCATTGCTGAAAAGTCCAAGTGCTTTGAAATTTAAGGCAAACTCTTAGCTGTGAAAAGAAAGTTAAACACTTCTAACAAAAATGGCACAGAATAAACATTCTCATTCCAAAGTGTAGAAATAGGTGAGACAGGAATGGGACCAAAGCAAGACCAAAATCTAGCAGGGCAAACATTAAGTCGCATAGTTTCATGTTCAATGTTTGGTATAACCTGTGGCAGATAAACACTCAATGGGCTTGGGTAGCTCCAGCCCAGTGATGCTGCCAGAAGTTGTAGGCCTCACAGCTTCTCTCTTGGGCTGGCTGTTGTTACTTTTTGCAACGTTCCTCAGATGATCCATGTTCCTGGCTTCTCGACTCTTCTGGGTTGCACTGTACCTTCCCATTGCACGTTTGACTTCACACTCACAGCTTCAAGCACTGCCGTCTCGGAAGCACACTACCTTTCCTGCCAGGCCTTTTGAGTTGAGTTTTATGTGTCCACTTGACTAAGTGAAGGAGTACCTACTTTAGGGTTAGACGTGCTGCCTTTGCACCTGAGGGCATTTCTGAATGAGATAACATTTGAATCTCTAGACTGAACAAAGCAAATCCCACACAGGTGGGCCTTTTCCATTCTAGTAAAGATTCACACAGAAGAAAAAGGCAGAGTTAAGACAGAATTCTTTTTCTCCATCTAACTATGTTCAAGCTGGATACCAGTCTTCTCCCTGCTTTGGACGCAGATTAAAATGGAAACGAAAATATACACAAATAAAATGGTGTGTTTTTGTGCACATACACGGCACGTACATGTATGTAATCTCCTATCAGCTCCATCTTGCTGGTGAACTCAGAGCACAAAAGGATAAGTAAAAAATAGAAACTACTGCATCTAAGTTTTACAGTTACAGACACAGAGTAACTTACAATTCACTAATGCTTCTTTCTTTGTCCAGAATCTTACCTCACTGGCCCAGGCCATTCCCTTTAGAAATAAAGCAATTCTAAGTCTCTCACTTTGATATTTTCCCTTAAATTCTGAGTCCAATCATAAGCAATAAAACGTATTACTTCCCTCACCTGCCATCATTTCAAAATTGTCTGTGTGACATTCTCCTTTGTTGCAGTATCACTAACCTTCAGTATGTTTCTATTATGACTATTTTAAGGTTTCTTAAAGAGATGACTTTCTTTGTATATCTTATGGTAGATATAATTATTTTCACAATCTATGGATGTTTAAAAATCAAAGTCACCTTGGAGGCATTGTAACGCTACTCTCAGAGGTAAAGTAATACACCTAAAATCACACATCACAACCATAGTTGGTAGCATAGCCAGAAAACTTAAATCTTGAGATTACACATACATCCCTGCTATTATATGAATACTTAGAAAATCTAGAAAGATCTTATCAATGTGGACAAATATCTGGCTCATGAAACAACTCTTTCTAACTATACTTTCACAAAGAAAAACATTTATTGTTTTCCTAAAGTCCTGCCAAGTAAAGTTTACAAATTAACACACATACCAACACACACACACACACACAAACGCACAGACACAAACGCACAGACACACAATTTATCTTGGCAAAGGCAAAGACAGGAAACCTCTGCATCTGACTACACATACATGTGCACCTGCAGCTATGATTATAAATTCCATTAAAGTTTTAAAGCATAAACATTCATATAATTTTCTATTTTACTTCTACTTATAGTCAGTGAGTAAACATTGGGTCTCCCAGTTCTAAAATCTAAAATGTAAAGAGGCTAACAAACATACATATCACTCTGGGGACAGGGTGGAAGCAAAGAATATAATGGTTATATTATGGACTCTGACATTAGCTAGTTGTCAGAAGTAAAATCATAGTGGTCATATTTAAAGCTAACACTTGGAGTCAATATAGTTTTAAGATTAAAAAAGAAAAGATAACTGCAAGAACTACCTGAAAGAATATATGGCTCCTAAAGGCTAACAAGTCCTATCACTAACCAAAGAATAAAATGACTGAGAAAATAAAACTGATTGTCCCCATTTTTCTACTACATTTTGGCAGGAAAAAAAATATCTATTCCAATAAGCAGCACGTGTTTTCCTGTGGCAGCCGCATGGGACATGAACCAGCCACATCCTGCTTAGTGGGATGGACTGGAACCGATGGAGACATAGCAAGCTGGCTGCTGAAACTCGTCTGACATGGGCTGCGTGAATTTGTGAAACAGGCTCATGTACACTGATGACCAGTGTGTCTGCGTCCAGTGAGACAGTGCACCCCCACGCAAGTCATAGGAAGTAGATTTTTCCCTCACAGATCAACAACGGGGATAAGAGAAGCCTAGGAATCAAAACAAAGCAGTTCACAAGTGCTCAGGAAAATTATGCAGAGCAGAATTATCTCCCCAGTGTTGAAGGCTGTGGGTATGTGCAGGTATGCAAGAAGTAACAGCTCCAGACACATGCTCCTCTTGCTCTATAGCTGAGGGACCCTGGAAAGTGACCCTCCATGGGTTTCATCCCCAGGGACAATAGGGTTAATTAGGCTACCATTCCAAAGTCATCCTGTGACTATTTAGGATCTAAACAGAGCCCAGGCTGTGCCACAAGGCCCTCAATGACTACCACACTCTAGTTATTCCTGAAAACTACAAATAAAGAAGAAAAAAGAACTGGGTCCTTCCTGGACCACAAGAACTATCCTAGAGTATTATATGTATAAATTTTCACAGCTCAGACCTCCTCTGAGACCGCACAACAAATCTGAAAATTTGGGACTGCACTGGCCAAACCACATTCTTAAAAAGTCTAAAAATACTACAACTGGCACAAGATATCTGTTTCCTCAAGGAAAAATTATAACCAGATAGAGAATGTTTCTTGTCCTCAGTGAAAGAATGAAAGACATGCACCACTTCCAAAGTTGTACACAGTATTAAACAAAGGACCTTTTCTCTTTTTTTATAGTATATGAGTAAACTAGTGCTCACTGGGGATTGGCAATTTCCTAACTCTGGGTCTTTGGGTATGTTATAAACCTCTTTGAGCTTCAGTGTCTGTGTTTTCAAATCAGAGGGACAAAGATCAAATTAGATAATAAATATGACGTAGGTAAAATAGGAGCCAGTATATATAATATGTTCAATAAATTGCAGCCATCATTATATATTTGTTTTCTCAAAAGACTTCTACTTTTTATGAAAACATATCTATTTTACAGATTATATATTATTACTAAGAATGATGTAAATCATGCATTGTAATTATAAATACACGTTTAAATTCAAAGAATGAAAAAGATGAGGATAAGAAGGGATGAAAGGAGTATTTTCCCCTTTGACCCTGTTCTAAGGTACTAACTGCTAAAAATCTTTTACTGTTTCATACTTAATTTAAGTACAAGTGACTCTTACTGATAAAAGAGTTTGCTCCTCTGTCTATCTTTGTTAATGTTTAACTAATCTCAGGTATATTGGGGGTAAAGTTTACCTTATGCTCTGGTTTGATTGATTAGTAACACCCTAAAATTCACATACTGAGCTGATGGCATCAGAAGGTAGGACCTTCAGGAAGCCCTAAGCGCTCCATCTTCATGAATGAGAGCAGTGCCTTTACAAAAGAGGTCCCAGAGAACCACTTTGCCTTTTTGCCAGGTAAAGACGCATCCTGGGCACCACCTATGAGGTCCCTACCCTCACCGCACACCAAATCTGCCAGCATTTTCATCTTGGACTTCTCACCCTTCACAACTGAAAGCAATAAATTTCTGTTATTTATAAATTATACATCATAAGGTAGTTTGTTATAGCAGCCAGAACAGACTAAGATACTTTACAAGTCTGCCAATACCATCCCAAATTCTAATCTATGCTCTGAGCATCTCATTCTCTGTGACATGCTTCCTGCTTCTCTGCAAAGAGGGTAATTAGCCAAACCCAAGGAAAACTGAGTCTTCAGCCTCTGACTTTCTGTTCCTCATAATCCTGACAATTTAGGCCCATACTTCAAGACTCGATAAAGCCAAGTGCAGGAACTTGTATACTATAGGACCTGGTCATGACCTCCATCTCTACGCCTCATTAATTGAACGATATTCTACAGTTGCAGACATTCATAACTCAGGCTAGCCTGCCCTGCTCTTATGAAGAGGATCCCTAGCATGGTTGTCTTTCTGTGTATGCAGGGACAATTCCTCCTACCTGGTGAGTGCACTCGTCAGTAACTATGCAAGGCTGGGCCTCCCTCTGATGCAGGTGCTCCTAAGGGAGAAAATGTTCAAAATCACTTTATCTAGACTTTTGAGGAAAATGCCATTCAAATGCCTAATCAAAAGCACAATAAGCGCCAAGCTAAATTATAACTTTCATGCTGTTGTAGAAAAAAGTTAGATTAGTTTGACAAGATTAGTTCTTTTAAGAGTCATTTTGATTTTCCCCTACTACCCAGTAATCCCTCTCAGACTCTGAAAATTAATCCTCCTATTATTCTCATATTTCTAGATATGAACATTATGCTGCTTGGTTTACGCATCTGGTACCGTGGGCCCCTCAGCAAGCATATCAGGCTTTTCAGAGGGTTTTGTTTCAGTTAATTCCTTAAGCATCCCAGGATTCCAGTCATTGTATCTTGTAATTTATTTTATTAATCCTAAGGGTATCTTAAAAGAAAGGAAGAGAAATTAGTGGAAATAAATTAGCATTTTTGATTACAAAAGATACCTTCAAGGGCACTCTCATTTCTTAAGTGATCTTGCATTGCCTGGTAATACCGGAGCAGGAAGGCAGCAGAATGACCTAGATTCCCTCACAGATGCACAGTGCCACAGATGAGGCCACATTACCTAGAGAGTGCAGGGGTTTGAGCCAGAGATGGTCTAACTGTCTAAAATAGCCCATCAGCAAGATCTGCAGGTCATCCAAGAAAGCCAAACAGTAGCTTAATTCTATACACCCCTTTCCAACTTTGGTTCACTCACCCTAGTCTAAATCCATGTAGTCTTTCACCTATACCATTACAGTAATTTCCAACTAGTCTCACTGGTTCAGTCTTTAGCTCTTCCTATAAAACACTTCACCACCAGATCACATCATGTCACTTCTTTTCCTAAAATCTTCTGGGAGTCTCACATTACAGCCAGGAAGATAATACATGTTATTTCACACAGTGTATAAGGCTGCATCTGAGGATCTGATCCCTGCCTACATTCAACCTTCCCTGGTAACCCTGGTCAGTTCTGCTATAATGCAACACATGCATTCCTAAAACAAACCATTGTGCTGTGCAATGTCATGCAATAAAAATCACAAAGCTGATGGGCAAAATGAGGCTTGTAGAAAAACACTTAAAATCTTCATGAGTACCATATTGTAAAAAGAGAGGGACCCCATATAAACATTAGCACAGTTTACACTTTTTAAACGGTTAAAGAATATAAAGATATAACAACCATGATCCTTAACTTTGGAAAATCAAGTTTGCTACACAAGTTGTGCCAGAAGAGTTGTAGTTTGCAAATTATTAACAGGGGAAAGGTTAGTTGAAATTAGAAGGAAAGTTGTAACAATGAATGGGCGGATGAGTGTGGCTCATGGACAGAGTACACAAAGTAGGTGGTGGATATGTGAGGTACAGGATGCGTGCCTGCATCTGGTATATTCCTAGCTCAGTTGGGCACAGTTTTCTTCATTCACCTATTGTCCCTTTCAAAAAAAATCACATATAAGTAAAAGCAAAAATCCATGTTATGCTGAAGCTGTTCTTATCAATCTGCTTAGAAAAAAAAATCTCATTCTAAAAGCAAGCATTACAGCAGAGCCAACGGACCCTCTCAGCACACCACCCACACTGCCCTGTGTTCAGCACCATGCCCAGTTCCTTCCTAAGTCCAGGCTTATGCATTTCCTATTCTCTCTCCATGGATTGCTCTGAAGAAGTTCTGGGTGGGATTGGTTTCATTCAAGCCTTCTTCAATGTCAACTGATCAGAATAGACAATCCTAGGAATCCCTGCCTAACAGAACCTCTACCTCTACTCCTCTCTCACAATCCTTTCATCTTCCATTTCGTTAGGGGGTTATGCTAAAAGAAGTAAGTAATTGATTTTTCTTTGTTTTTATCAATCACACGCTAGAAAGTGTATTCCAAGAGATTAAGAGCCATGCCTGCCTGGACTCCTTAATTTGCAGATACTTTCAGTTACTGTGCTCAGTTCAAGCACAAAATGTGCACATTAAAAAATGCATTTCCTTGGTGAATAACAGATAAACAAATGATTATATCGAGGCAAATAGCGAACATATCCTACAAGCTTTTGCAGAATAACCTTATTGATGCTGTTATTATACACAGTTGGTCCCCTTATAATTTAGACGTTGGTCAGATTTAATACTCTCATTAAAAAGGGCTTGAAAGGAAACAGTACAAAATTAAATCTAAAAAGAGAATACAAGAGAAAGACTTCAAACATTATAAGAATCATACAACACAAAATAACAACAGAAGAAAAAATTATACTGTCAAAATGACAAACAGTTGACTGCTTCAGATTCCTTGTGAAACCAGACTCTAATCCCAAGTATGACAACAGAAAAGGATCGTATTTGGCAACTGATTAAGGATTTGGTGGGTGCTTTTAAAAAAATCTAGGCCTGAATTTGAGAGCTTATTTGGAGGTTCTAGCAGGGAAGCATAGCTAACCGTACTCCCTTGATCAAGAAAACAGTCCTCCTCTATCCAGGGTGGTCATCCCCTTGGACCACACACATGGCTTCAGGAGGGACACGCATGGAGTGGTGCAGAGGAGGGGGTCACCTACCTCATCAGTCAGATCAGCTGAGTCAACCCTGGCGATCAATGGGGTGACAGGTGTCACAGCCAGATCACCCTCACATCCTTGGCTTACATATGAAGCCCTACTGTTCAGAGGAGTTGGGAGAAATTTTGAAGGATTTCAAAAGGACCACACTGATAGGATTGAATAGTCACTGTAGACAACCTAAAAGCTACAGAAAGTCTTCATTTCCTCTTCTCCATTACAGTAAAGAAAATATGACTAGAATAGTTGAATACTTCTTGATACCATTTCTTCCTTTTTATATCAGTAGAAGGCTCATGCTTTAGTTGGGCACATGATTGGAATAAGAGTTGCATTTCCCAGCCACCTTTCTAACTATGTAAATGCATGTGACCACAAGGCTGAATTCTGGCTAAAGAGATATGAATGTCTACTTCTAGCCAAAAGTTTGGCAGTCTCTGTAAACCTTCTGTAAGAGAAAATTCTTTGTTACTTACTGAATGCCCCCTTTATCTTTCATTCTCTCATCTTGGAATGCAGATGTAACAGCTGGAGCTCTTGTGCCATAGTGGGCCATGAGGTGAATTTAGGAATATAGGTCATAGTCAATGAAACAGTAAGATATAAACAGCCTAGGTTTTTCCAGATTGGTGGAGTGGGTCTACTATAGTAGTTATAAACTACCTCTTTGCCACATTTTAAGAGGAGAAAAAAAATCTATCTGAAATAAGTAAACATTACTTTAGATTTGAGTCTTAATCAATACATTGGGGAGACAAATGTGCTACAACACACACACACACAACTGGAACTACTAATTAGGTAAGGAAAACACTTGTCAATGCTAAATAGTTGTTTTTGGTAAAGAAACTCTACTGAGGCAGAGCCAAGTGAGAGTGAGAAAAAATGTTGAGTTCTTCTTTTAACAAACTACTAGAAACTTGAGGACTTACAAGGGAGATTCTCAGGAGGAAAGATGAGAAGCAAGGTCCTATAATAAACAGTGACCCCTGTGATCTACTATTCCATGAAGACTAACTCTAAAGTCATCCTCTGTCTCAAGCTACAATTGTCCTTCACTATCCTCAAACATTCAGTAAAAGTTGTCCCTGTTCACTAGACTTGCATTAGTAATGTTTGGGAGATGAAAGGAGAGGAAATATGGGACTGGTAGGCAAAAGTGAAGGAGAAGGTTAAGGTAAAGTTTGTTTCAGGCAAAAATAAAATATTGAAGCATCTTCAGTGTAAAGTAATTTGGAAGACAATAGGTGGCTCCACCTAATTCACAGACACACCACGTGCTAACAAACTCTATACTACAGGGAAGCAGTGGCAGAGCTCGGAAGACTAAGAAACATCTGGAGGAAGACCAGTGACTGCGTAATAATGCCAAAAGGTCTCCGTATGCCACAGAGGCTCTTAACTTCCAGGTTCATCTTTGCGAATAGATCTTCCCTAGCACATCTGGATAGCATTAATCAGCTCTCTTCCTCAGTAACACAATATCTGGGACATTTATTTTTTGTTGTACTTCTCTCACTATGAGTTATAGGACATGACGTCTTACATCTGTCTTATCTTTAGTGTCCGACATATGGTTAATACCAAAAAAGCTTTAGAGAAATAAACTGAATCATGTGTTTTGTAATAATACCACTGACATGGTAGAGATCTTAAAGATGATTGTAGCAAATCTTTGTTTTGCTGGTAAAGAAATTAAGGACCAGAAAGGCTAACTGATTATCGGGTCCTGACCTAGATCCTCAATCTCCCAAAGGAGTGTAGAGCAGAGGTTAAATAAAAAGAGACAATTGTATGATTTTTTTAGGGCTCCAGGAGGATCAAACCCTTTAGCTGAGCTTGAGACTCTGAGGGCTAAGACTTTTTCTTCTCTAGCTCATCCCACTTTTATTAGGACCAAGGACCAAGGATAGAAGTTAAAAAAAAAATGAGAAAAGCGCAGGAAATGAGCAGGACCTTGGGAGCCACTTCAAAGACTCCTCCAAGTGGTATGCCAATTTAGGAGAATCATCTTATCTCCAAGATAACATGGTAGGATTGAGACTGCAGGAGTAAACTTAATTTAACTGCAGTCTCTATTTACTTAATTAGTGCTGGAGCCAAGGTGTCCTCAGCTGTGGCCTTATCTTGCCCTTTGAGGTATCTCTGGCCTCACAGGCCACTACAGGCCTCAGCCAGGACCAGTGATTCATAGAGGTTCACTTACTATGAATCAGCATCCATCGCCAAGCAAGGGGCTGAGGCCTAGGACAGACTCACAGATAAACATAAAAAGCCAATTAGTAAAATTTAAATCCTGCTCAGAGCCACTTCGTAGTGGTCTCCAACAACCCATGCAGCTAGGAAGAGTCAGAACAAGGACTGGAACCTACATTTCTAGATCCCAAATTACATGTTGTCACCACCATACTATGTTTTCTAACATTAGGAAGAAACACTTGGAAAAAACCTGAGGAAATATTCAGGTAATATTTAACCTGAATATTTAACCTCTTTTCCCAAATCAGGCACTATTTTGATGTATGTCAAGCAAAGCCACTTCTCTCTGCTTCAGTTTGAGGAAGAAAAAGCATGAGATTTGTACTTCCTGTTTTGGGGGTTAGTTGTAAGTGCTAAATATGAATATTGAAGAGATAGACTCAGCAAATGCACAGATAAGTGCATAGATTCATCAGCCCTTCTGGGGCTCATAAATTGCAGAAAAGTACATTTTTCAAAGGAAAAACTGTTATACAGCCCTGGACAAAAAAAGAAAGGGGATGAAAAAGGAGAAGAAGCAAACAGAACTTGAATACAAAATCCGGCAGCACAGAGCACACGTTTATGTTATTTCCAGCCCCATATACTGAAGCAGGCTGGAGCTGCTCTCTAAGGACTTTGTATTTCACCACAATATCCTATTTTATCTCCCTTATTTTATTCTCCTTCCCAAACCCACTCAATCATTTATTGGCTCCTCAGTGCCACAGGCTGCTACTTCTCTGCTTTCCTGTCTTCTTCTTTTCATGGATAAACACCTCACACCTGGGAAACAGATGCCTGTAATTAGTATTAAAACCTGAAGCTCATGCCTGCTTTTCACATTTCCGAGGGTGCATTTTTGGTGACTAATAATATTCTCAATCCATACCATTCAACACTTAATCAAAAGTTAGTTTAGTGAAGATTCTCTTGCAGGCACTCATTGCACCCTTCCCACACATGCTTGTAAAGTGAAGTAAAAGAAGTGGATTCCAAACTCGGAAGACTCTCTTTCAAAACACTCTTCTCTGAGCTGACGCTTTAGAGAAATGGGGACATCCATTTTACAAAATCTTCATAAAGCTTTAAACTTTGAAGGAAAACCAAAGTTGAGGTAGGAAATCTGCAGCTGCTCTATTTGCTAAAGGATGATGACTCCTTTGAATGACTTCAGAAGTGTTTCTATTAGACCTGTTGTACAACCTGGCAGACAGTAAGCAAGAGAAGGTTACATAGTCAGAGCACTGAGAGGATAGTGCTGCGGCAGAGTTTACCCAGGGAGCAAAGTAGCTCCTACACTTCTGACCACTTCAAATATAACACAGAAATCTTTCTTCCAATCAGAAGAAGAAGGCTGATTCTCTTCCTCAACACTATGGCTTTATGTAGCAAAATACAGAAAAATAAAGAAGACACAACACCACACAGATAAAGAGGAAAATATTGCTAGAGAAATAAGAATTTGGTTGAGACCGCTCAGTTTATAGAGCCTTTGAGGACAAAAAAACAAAGCAAAAGCTGAGGCAAAAAACTTCTATAAAAATAAAACCAGATTTAAACTGGGGCTAAAAGAACAGTTGGAAAGGACCCTGCTTAAAGTATTAACTGGAAGCTGTAACAATGCAAATGTTATGTTAGTGTCCTATGAAATTGATATCAAATTAGTATCAAGGCTCATGAGTGACCACTCAAGTAGTTAGACCACCACTAAGCAAAATGGACAGAGGATATAAAAGAAGAGGATCAATAAATCAGGATATAGATACAGATGCAGATATAGATATTCCATGGCAGAAACAATTCTCTTAACCATAATAGGTTAAGAGGTTTTCATCTTCTTTATATGAAGCTATGGAAAATTCAGACTGCTATATGATGTGGTACATGTACTTGTACTTTACTTTATGTCTGTATTAGCCAAGCTAGGCCATAATGCTGTGATAGTATTTCTTGTTTACGCTATTTGTCTATCAAAGAATGACCATATTGCTGCTCCCAATCTCAGACTAACAGAACAATTCCATCTGGAACACTACTGGAATTCATGGCAGAGGTTAAAGACAAATAAACAAACATGTCAAGCCATCTGCCAGCTTCTGTCTGAAAGTGAAATGTATGACTCACTGTGAAGGCCCAGACAAGTCATATGGCCACACCTGTGTTCAACACAAGGCAGAAGCACATGGCTCTGAGGCTGAATCATATGATCTACCACAGTCTGCTCAAGACAAGTGTACACACCACCATGACAACTGTGTACACCACCATGACAACTGTATACACCACCATGACAAGTATATATACCATCATGACAACTGAATATACCATCATAAATCATGCAAGTTTGACTCTATAGTTCCAAAGTGACACTGGAATAAACTACAAAATCTTCCAGAAATTAATATAAATGGCAATCTGGATAGGGTAGTTATAGCCAGTCTTTGGTAAGTTATTGTCAGCAATTTCCATTTTATAAGGATGTCTTAAATTTTAACTCTGACTAGGTATATTTATGATATTTAAGCCTAAAGTACTTAATGGGAAAGACCAAAAATCAGACTCAGTTTTATTTTCTTGCATGTGTATCCCAAAAGCTAATTTCATAATTAAGTAAGCATTTGAATGAGGTTAGTTGGGAATCTGCACATGTGAATTTTACATATTTACCACTTCACCTAGAATCTAGATCTTCAAGCAGTGCACTGCAACAAGGCTTTTAATAAAGTCAAATGCTTCTTTAACCACACTTAATTTAGAATAGGAAACACAGATTTAATGGGTGAAGCATCAGTCAGGAATTTATTCATCATTTTTCTATGATGCAAGCTTCAATTGACTTGGTAAAGATATTGAAATGAATGCCACTTAAGCAGTTATAAACCTAACTATACTCACACATGTATAAAAGTGGCATAATTACCAAAATTTTAGCTACCCTTTTGCATCCCTATTATAAGTTGCCTCCTGGAAAGTTCTAACAGTGACCATTTGACTTGGATCCTTCTAACTTACAAGAGATTGACTGTCATAACAACATTTCTTTAAAGCCTTCTTTCTCCCTTGTATCTGCTCCTTGGCAATATTAGTTATTCCTTCTTCCATGACCTTAAAATACTTAATTCATGAATTTATTGTGGCATTTTTTCATGTTACATTTTTAGTTCTGTTTCCTGCAAAAGGGCACTTTCTCGGGGGCATCATTAAGTCTTGTTCATCTTTACATCTATGATGTCAAACAGAACATGGGGTACACAGTAGGTGCTCATAAGATATTGACAAATGAATAGAAATGTGGTTGAGGGTTGGCATTGTGAGTTAGCAGAAACAACCTCCAGAGAAGCAATGTGAGCTACAGAAGAAAGGACGTGGGTTTTGGCAGCAGAAAAACCCAAGGTCAAATACCAAATCTGCACTTTCTAGTGATGCAAACTTAGACAATGTTACTTAATCTCTGGAGAACCATTTTCCCCTATAAAGTGGAGACAATTATCTCACTCTCACTAGACCATAGCATGCATTATCTAAGAAGTATGTGCAGCATATGATACCTGATGTGTTGCTATGAGCATGGTATTCACTCCACCCATTTGCCTCTTGTCTGGGGAACCATCCCCAACTTCTGTGTGCTTCCCAATAACTGGCAGCCATAATCTCCCTCAGAGAAGAGACCAACTACTGGGGTGTTTCAGCCTAAGCAGAAAGGGTCTCAAGACTTAAATCTTTGTGAAGCTAGTGTGCCAATGAGTAAGTGATATGAATATAATTGCCCAATTCACTTGACTGTAAGACAAATTCTGGATATAGACTGGGCACCCAAGCTCCCTGCTCTATTTCTCTTGTCCTGTAATTGTTGGTTTAATAAAATATGTGACACAACACTTTATCTCAGAGTCTGCTTCTGGGGACCTGGCCTACAACATGAGCACCCCAGAACAATGACTATTATTAGAGTCCAGAGTGATTTCAAAGATGATATAAAAAAGCACCAACCTAAACTTTCTATTATTACACTCTACTTTTCCTGCCTTACCCTCACTACACTTTACTTCCTTCAGTGTGTTCCTCCTAGGGGAAAGGAGAACCAGAAGTTTTCTTTTCTTTTCTTTTCTTTTCTTTTCTTTTCTTTCTTTCTTTTTTTTTTTTTTTGATAAAACATATGTGTGTTCATGTTCTTAACTGGGTAGCTGCCTCTTTATAGCTGGTTTTCTCAACACTTAGCATCTTGAGAGTGATTAACAAATCTAAAAATTCTGCTCAGCAATGTCTCACAGGGATGAGAAGGATGTCTTCTATGAAAATCTTGTCCAGGGCACCCAAGATAACAGATGGGTCTATTCTGGGACTGGCAGATTCTGTCTCATCTCGAGGATATTTTACCCAGAGAAATGGGTGATTCTGAGGGGTAACTTTATTTTTTATTGTGCCATTTTGCTGAGACCATTTTTCAGTTTTGTGTCACAGAATTTCAAAGAAAAACTATTGAGCTCTTCTAAGATATTTTTTTCTCTCAGCAAAGCAGGCCTGAGCATTGCTAGATCCCTTCATTATAACACAATTATTTCTGAAGTTTGAATGCAAACTGTGCTACTAACTGAGATGGGTGACTTTGGATCAATTAATCTTCTTAAGCCTCAGTTTGCTTATCAGGACATTTGAAAAAGAGACAGTTTTTCATTTAACAAGGTGGTTGTGAGGCTTCAGTAACATACAAAATGCATGTAGCACACCTCCAGCACAAAATAAATATAATCTCAAAATTGCAAATTCTAGCCCACTGCTGTAACTTTCTTGTTTTAACAATTTCTTTTTACTTTCAAATGAACCAAGGAAATAGACTTAATTTGATAAACTTGAGATACCTATCCTGTGTAAAGAAGGCTTAGAGGATGAAATAGTCATTGCTGCGACAGAAAGTTTATCTAACAGGAGACAAAACAGTCTCTGTTTAAACTAGCATAGAGAACAATAACACTGAAGTCCCTGTTCTGGAAGGGCCAAATCCGTCACTTGAACCTATTGGTGTCAATTGGTTGCAGTTGCGAGGAAATTAAGCTAAGGGAGGATTTACAGTAGGTTGCATGTATCTTATTAAATGGCTGAAGCTCAGAAATGTTGACAGTGCAACTCTCACAAGTGGCCTCAGAAGCACATTTCTCTCTGACTTCTCTTGTCCTCCTGTCTGTGGTTCCCCTTTCCCAGCAAGCCATAGAAATTGGAATTTCTCTTGCCAGGGCAGGTCAAGGAAAACAGAATCCATTTTCCCCAAAGCACACTATAAAGCTCAAAATATTATTCTAATCTTTTCCTGCCTCAGAGCTGGCCATAAAGAAATTCTCTGATTTACCCTAATAGCAGATCATTAGATCCCTATTTCAAAAGGAGGTCTTGCCTCACACCCAGGAGGAAGGAATGCTGCATAGAGATGCCAAGAAGATTTTGAACACACTCCTTGCTGCGTTTCCTTACATAGTATATTTCCATTAGCTCATATTCATTTTGTCCAATCCTATTTCTACACGGAGGTCGTGCTACATCAAAACTAAGCATAAAATAGCCCCAAGTCCTTAGGTCTCAAGCTAAAAGATCTTGTGTCACAGAAAACTATGCTCAAATGAATCTGTGATGTTTTGTTCTTGCTAACCTGTTGTTACAGGGATGCTGGACATGCCCTTTACATTATGCAGGAAAGAGATTGTCCTGTTTCCTACATCTGCAAAGCCCTCAGTTAGAAACACAGAAAGAATCCAATGCTGTTGTGTATGGTTTCTTCCATCCCCACACATCTGCTGCTCTTTTCTCTCTACCCACGGAGAGGCTTCCTCTACTCAGTTTCCATGGCACAATGTGATCACCAAAGCGTCACAAATTTTACAACTTCCAAGACTGAGACTCAAAATACTAACTGGAACAATGCTTTCTGATTGTCACAAAGCACAGTTCCCCTGGAAAGAACATTCTTGGTGCAACTACAATCTAAACAAATCAAATATGCTCAGGGAAAAGGAACCCACTCTAAAAACACTGAACTTCCCATAATAGTCACTGAGGAGGATGAGGAGAGAAGCCAGAAGACAAGGCCTCAGAGTCAAAGGCAGAGCTTCCAGAAGTGGGAAGGAGAAAAGGATACTTAAGGGAAACAACAGAATTGTCCTTCAGTATACTCTAGACTGGATGGTGGTGGAACCTATTTCTTCTTTCTTCACACCTCCAATTCCATGAATCCAGAGTAAGACTTTATCAATGGACTTGAATTAATGAGCTGAAAAAAATCAGTTTGAAACATTAAAAATTATGATATTCATTTCTTTGAGTTAACAATGAAAGATTTATTCATATGAAGGTATCAACCACATTTCTCTGAATGGTGCATGTAATTTATTAGAAAATACACCATTGTCTTACATACTGCCGAGAAAGACAAAGCAAAACAAATGTAGTTATCATATGTTAACTGTGAAAAATTCAAAGATATTAAATTACCTATATATGTGTATCTTAGAATCAGTGAGATACAAAAAAATTAGTCTGAACATTCTGTGTTCTCTGACATGGATGCTCTACTTTCCTTTGTTTAGCAAATGAGATTTGAACTAGTTAAGCAAAAATTTAATTAGCATATCATAAGTATGATGTTGTGCACGAGACTTACAGAAATGCTTACATGCATTCATAAGGTTTAGATATAGTCTTTATCTGGTAAATGGAATCAAAAAGATCTAAAGGGGAGGCAGCACTTGAGCTATGCTTAAGGGATCTCAGCAGGTAAATGTTGGGGAAAGGCACTCTATGCAGACATACTGGAATGCCTCAGGGCCAGAAATAGGAAAGATATAGGAACCTTTGTAGAACAGCTGTTAGCAAATTTAGGAAACTGGAAAGGTAGATTAAGTATGGAGTGAGAGAAGAGATAGATACCATCAAGCTAATAAAGTTAAAGACTCAGGACTCTTTGCTCCACTGCTAAAACTGATGGGTCCTGCTCCAGGGACAGAAGGACAAAGCAATAACCTTACCTGGAATTCTACCTCATTCTGGAGGTCACCTATTGGTCTCCTAGAGTGCCACTTCAGTGGGCCTCCACATCCACCTAGCTCTCTGCAAAACTTGCCTAAGAATTGCCTTAACAAGCAAGTGGACAATACCATCTTTGCCTCCAAGAAGGATACAAAGGAGATAATGCTCTTCGAAATACAGAAGAGAAGTATTGGTGGAAGGATTGGCCATTGAGTCTCTAAGGAGCAAGACCAGATGCCGCAGCTACAGCCATGCGAAGGAAGAGCCAAAGAACTGGAGTTTCCAGTGTTTGCCTTAGGACAGGTAGTGGTTCCCCGTGAGAACCTGCAGAGTCGGTCATGGATTCAGCCTTCCCAAAACGAAGTGATGAATAGGATAATTATTTTTTATACAATTATAAACAGAACTTTGTGAAGACAAGCTGGAGGAAAATTGGATTTACTATATAGGAAATCAAAATTGAGATCATCTAAGAGCATGTAACCAAGTATGTAGGGAAAGAGTATTACAGCTGTAGCAAGCAGTAAATTAATGATGAGGAAGATCTATTTTTCCAGATTTTATGATGATTTTGGTATTTATCATCTTTTTAAAATTACAATTAGTGTTATTTCCTTTCTTGCTTAGAGTAAGTCTTCATTATTTTACCTAAGTTTTGAATTTCATCTCTTAAAAGAAGTCTCTGAAAGTATACCTCAGATTCATGCCCTGTAAAACCTTCCTTCAACCCTAGCTAAAAGTCTTGCCTGCCAGTCTGGGCTGAGATCATATTTGGTCAGGAACCGAGGAGCGAGAAAGAAGTCAACTAATCAGTTTTCATGCTAATTCGGATGAGAATGAACATGGATCTTTATAGATTAGTGTTGTGACTTTATCTTCCACAGACAGTGTTAATAATTACCTGGGAATTAAATGCCTCCTTCATTTTTTTAAAAGTTTTCTTTCTATTTTGCCATTTTGCTGCAGGAATTTATCTGCTGATTCTCCACTTTGAAACCCAAAGTCTTGCCTGTGAAGTATGACTATTTTGCTCAGATCGAAGTTCCTTTCCTAGCACCATGATGTTATTAATACATCACATCCATTTTATCCACATCACTTTTTCTGGTTTGGCTACAGGCACAGATTAATAGTTGTCTTTGCATTATGCAGTGGAACTTAATTTCTATTTGAATGTTTAACACCATTGTAATGATTTTATTGCAATTAAGAGTGATAAATGTTTCCCTTCCAGTCTCAAAATCAATAGTGTAGGAGATAGGCGGGAAGAATGCAGTTAGTGGAACTGGGGATTGCCAAAGAACTAAAATGAAGGAAAGCTGAGAGGCACTCACAGTAATTAAGCACCTACTATGTGTTGCACACTTGCTAGATACTTTTCACAACAGAAATGAAAATATCAGAAACAGTAACAGAAATAACTAACATTTATTTCACACTTACTATACCGTAAAAATTTTCCATACATTTCTTAAATATTCCCACTCCTTCTACAAAACAAATGGTATTTCTATTTCTGCTCCTTCTTGTGGATAGGAATCTGAGCCTCCAAGAAGTAACTTTCCTATAATGATAAAAGTGGTGAATGGAAAATTTACTATTTAAACTCAGGTTCATGCAATGCCAAAACTCTAACAAATTACCACAAGCTTATCCCCACTCATTTTTGCACAGTTCTGTAGCTCAGGATCTGGGTAGGCTCAACCTGGATTATCTGCTTAAATTCGCACAAGCTAAATTCAAGACGTTAGCCATGCTGGGCTATCAGGGAAATTCAAGATGAAACACTGATTCAGTTTGTTGGCAGAATTCAGTTCCTTGAGATTAGAAAATAAAGGATCAAATTTCTTTGCAGGACATTTTCCAGGGTCTATACTCAGCTTCTAGAGACTTCACTCTATTTCTTGATACATAGGAACCTCCACCTTTGGGACATCAGTGACAAGCTGAATCCTTCCTACACTTGAAATCACTCTGAATTCTCTTTCTATGACCTGTTGACAATACTTTCTGTTTATATGTGATTCGTGAGACTTTACTGGGACCGCTCAAAAGAATCTGACTTTTACTAAACTCAAAGTCAACTGAAAGTAGCCATAATGTATCTGCAAAATCCCTTTGTAATATGACCTAAAATACTCATAGACATGATATCTCATTACACTTCCAGTTTAGGAGAAGAAGACAAAATTCTTGGAACAGGAGAAAGAGGAAAATGTTGGGATGCTATTACAATCTGGTCACATCTTTGTCAAGGAAATAGTTTTACTTCAGGGTAATGAGAAAAATCAGCTTTTCTAGGCAGAGTGATCCCTGGAGAAGAAGCAGTACAATGTACATTTCATCATGTGATGATAGTGTCATGTGTATTAGCAGACCTTATATCTCCCCTCATTGGACCATGCTGTAGTCAGAGTGGTGCTAAGATGCACCATATACTCGCCTGCAGGTCTTTGCAGGTAAATATTTTTCTCTGCCTAGAAAGTTATGCTCTGTGTATACTTGGCTAAGGCTTATTTTTTCCTTCAGATCTTACTGAAAACCCTGTCCTTTGGGACTCACTCCCCACTCTAACCACAGAATACATCTTTATTTAACTTTATTTAACTTTATTTAACTTTATTTAACTCATTTTAACAGCACGTGTTAACCTGTGCTGTGTTAACTCCTGTCAGCTTACCATCCCTACCCACTGATACAGACTGCTTTGCTGCTGATCTAGGTATCTTTACATGGCTTTAAATTCCTTTATGGTTTAGGGTTTTTGAACAAGTTAATTTCTTTTGGTTAAAAAATAAAGAAAAAATTTAACCCACAAAATGAAGGTGCTAAAGGAGTACAAAATGTCAGCAAAAGAGCCCTACTTGTCCCTACAACACTGCAAAAATCCTCATTAATGTCATGACCTTCATAGGAAGAATGGTCCTATGGCTAATTACATCCACCTTTTCCTTCTCGCCTATTATTTTGATGCAAATTTGACTAAAGACATAATCTGTAACAGACAAGATATTTAGAGCACCAAGGATTCACGGATCATTTGTCTTTGGACTTTATGGGTTACTTTTGTTAACAAACCACACTAAAAATGGAAATTTAAGAGAAACTGAGAATCCATGTGCAAATGTATGTCATCTTAATGAAAGCAAATGTTGGAGAAAAATATCAAATGAAAAAATAAAACTCCTAACCAAAAGAGTTGAGTTCTTACAAAGCAATTATATTTCTAAAAGGTTATTATCAGTTTGAGAGCTAAAAACTAAGAAGAATTATTAGACTGAAAGTAAAAAAGATTAGCTGTCTAGAAGTAAAATTATTGCAATAGCAAATCTTCACAATTAAACATTCAGCATTTTGGCCACAGTGATGAAAAGAAATATCCTGGAACCATCTGGACACATTGTTATAAAAATAAAAAGATATAAAAGAATTAGAAAATTATTAGGATGCACTTAAATTGTTTGAGTCCTGACATCTACAAAAGGAATAAGTCCTACTTAAAATTTGTTTAGGGAAAAGAGAAGAAAAAATGTCTGATTTCTTATTATGTTTTCTTCTCTAGCCCCTACAGAATTACCTTTACTTGGAGATCTCTAAAATTCCTCAACTATCTAATAGCTAAATATGTATATTAGGGAAGATAAACTTGGGAAGTAAACCAAAACTTCATGTGGGACAATTTGAACCAATATAGCATAGAAAAAAGTAAACTTTAACAGTTTTATGGCTAATACAGTCCCTCAGTGCAGCTCAAATTGAAACTTAAGATTTAAAATGAATTATTGTTTTTTCTAGTATTCCATCAAATGCCAGTAAAGACATAGGAAAGGACAAAATCAGGGAAAACAATACTACTGGGCATGCTACAGCCAAACTCTGGGATATTATGTCCTTAACTGCAAGGCAGACAGAGGAAGACTGGAGAGATCCACGTGTCTTGCCTGGCCAGCCCCTGTGAAATGACAGAAGGTACCAGAGGCCTCCTTTCTCAGTTTGAGTCCTTCGCTTCAACCAAAAGAAGTGTTGAACTAACTGTGAGGTTCAAAGAATCAGTGGAAGATTAAAAAGCTACCCTTGAAAATGGGCAAGGCCCAAGCTGGTCCCAGAACACACCTGAGGATGAAGAGGGATGGTCATGAGGCTTGCAGGAGAAGCAAGGGCTCCCAGCATTCCATTCGCTTTCTCCTCCTGCTGACTGGCCTCCTCCATCATTGTGCCTATATCTGGGGCCAGGAGGAAAAGCCATTCTGACTCCTGTCCAATAAAATGATACCCAGTGTCATCACACTGAAGTCAGAATAAAAAGCCCCACATCTTCCTGTAGCTTACAGGGAATACATGAGCAAGCCCTACTCATTTCCCATCCTCATCTTCCTGTTTGCCTTGTCTCTTCGCTGTGGGGCCGGCACTCATCATCCTGCCTCAGGACTCACGTACTCCTTTTGCCCTGGAAATCACCTGGCTCACTCCACAAGCAATTTGAAATCCTCACTTCAGTCTCTGCTCAAAGACACTGCCTCATCACCTTATCTCATTCTGATCCTCACAAATTCTCCATCACATATTCTGTTTTATATTTTTATAATAACTATAAACCTCTAGAATTATCTTAGTTACTTATTTGCTTACTTATTATCTGCTTGGGCCTCCTTCACCTTTTTATGATCACACCTGAAAGGTAAAGATTATACCTGTTTTCACCATTATGTATATTTAAATCCCCTGCCCAGTGTTCAGACACAGTCTGAAAACACCAAAAATTTAAATGGATTGATGAATCAATTTTACAGCGTATCTTCCTTTCTCATAGTTAGATAGATCTGTTTCTCTTGACAAACTATGAGTATATCCAAGGCAAGATCTTTGGAAATCTTTGGATTCTTCCTCATCTATGTGCCCCATTGCCCAGCAGTGTCCCTCCAAGAGTAAGGCCCTCAACAACCATTCATTAACATGAATTCTAGACAGTTGTGGACTCCTTTTTATGAACTGTGAGGCAGGCAGACTATACCTAGAGAAAGCTCTTTTCCAAACTGATTGCAAATCAGCTATCATGAGATGATAACAGCTAGAATAAAAAATCCTTTCTATGAAAGCTCTGAAAACAGTGCAAACATTCTTAAACATTTATAGCCCTAAAATGTCTCTGGCCTAGTATATTTGTGCAACAACCTGAATAAGTACTGCTTGAAAGTTCATGCCAGCTGTCCACAGGGGAGCTAGCGACTGAGATCAAGGGGTTTTTCCTGGACAGTCCGGCTTTATGAAGGGTAAAACAGCAAGAAGCACTGCCAGCAAGATTCTCCCAGGAAACTGAATGAATAGCTCCCCTGGTAATAAATAAATAGTTCAGCTTGGGAATTGTAATTTGTGTATAATGCAGCTCAGACATAGAGCATAATTACACTCTAGAATCCATACAGTAATAAAAAGCTTCAGTCAGGGAAAAGAATGCTTGTTTGCCATGGTTTGACAGGCAAGCAACAAACAAGAACCACTTTTTCACCTTTTATTCAATAAAAATCAGCATATTAAATATTCAAACTGAGTGTCTCCATTAAGCAATTCACTTCTACCTCTCCTCCCTCTTCTCTTCCCACCTCTTCTTGTTTTGTTTTCATCAAGTCAGGGAGGGGGAAAAAATAAAACCAAATGCATGATGTGATTTTTAATGAAGCTGCTGTGAGAAATGTTTCTGCATTCAGGGACAGCCTCACTGTCCCCAGGGGTTCAGAGACCCAAACCCTGGCTGAAGGACCCTTCAAGAGGGATCTGAGATAGCAGAAATACTGCCATTTTCAATCAAGGGTCCTGAGGATAACGTTCCTAGTGGGGAGGGCCAAGTAAGTACTGGAGAAAGAAGGGAGCAGTTTCCTTCCACGACAAAGACCAACAAGAAAAGGCACCTGGCCTGGAAACATATTTAAGCAGATGCTATACACCGTAAACTGTGGCTAATGAAACAGCTGAAAATGCGGCGTGGAATAAAGGAACCAGGGCAAAGGAGAGGAAGGTTAAAAGGCTGGGATCTAGATCACAATGATTAAGTGAGAAACTGACATCCATCATGAGCACAGTTGACTAATCTCTGAAAGACACTCAGAGGGAATTAGAATATTTTCTTGGACAACCAAATTGCCACCTGCCTCTTTCTTTTCCTCCCACTTGGAAGAAGCCACAGACCTCTCCCTTTTAATCTGCCTCGGAAAGAAAAGGTTACAAGCAGACAAGAGGAAGGAAGGGCTTTGGAAATGTCACTTTCCCCAGCATAAAGGCAAAAACATAAAAAAAATTACCATGATTCTTTCTCAGCCCTGGTAGCAGCAACACGCATTAACTTAGACTTTGCCTCTGATATTGATGGGCAGAGGCAAGGGGCATGGAGCCGGCAGGACCGTGGGAGGCCCGTCCTCTCTAGCACGGGAGGATGAGGTCAGTGGTAACGAGCAATAGCGAGGCAGAATGGAAGCTGCAAAAATTTATGAAGTTGTTTCTGCTCAGTGAGCAGATTCCAGATAAGTGGAGTGTTAATAAGGCAGGCGGGGTTTTCAGCTGTGCCAGCTGTTACGAAGACGCTGGCATGCTCTTAACCCAGTATTTATTGGATGCTACTCATTGCTATGACAGCACACATGCGTACACAAGCGTGTTTATTCACAACATGCATAATCTCTCTGCCACAACACAGACGCTAATCGGCCGCCTGGCTCACAAGCAGAGGAGCATATCTAAAACCCAGGTCCTTAAGGGAAACTTTCAAGAGAGCTCCCTTTTACTAAACAGAGTGGATCCTGCTGGGCCACACCATAATGCACTATGACTTCTGAGCGGATGAGGAGATGTAAAGGGAGGGCTTGGGCTCTGTTTTACTCAGAGCAGGAATTTATAAGGAATTCAACAAACTGAATAATTCAGTCGCAGTATCCTATAAATTTGGGAAGGTAAACCTGAATCATTATTACATGCAATTGCAGGACTTTATGGAGCTTTAGTGTTCTCTGAACACCAGGAGCGAATGTATCTTGTACATTTAGTGGCAGTGGGGAAGCCAGGCATCTCAGTGACAAACTAAGCTCCTCTGAATGTACTTGAATATGTATGTAAACTACTGAAGATTCTGTAACACGACACAAAATGACTCTTCATATATTCCTCAAGAACAACAGGAAAATTGGTTGAGGAGAAGACCAAAAAAGTCATAGGCACACTGGAATGGAAAAAAGAATTTTATTCAAGAAGATCATTTATGATGAGGCAGAGAGGGGTGAATGCCAACCTGGTACCAGCCAGATACCAGCTACATTAGATACTTCATCTCGTAAACATCCTGACCATCTCATTTCACAGAGAAGGAGGCCGGGGTCAGAGAAGTTAAGGTGTGCCCAAAGTCAGAACAACTTGGTTAAGTGGTAGGACAAACCGTCCGCCACAGTGCTGGCTAAATGCCAAACCTGCGCTCTCCTGAGTACCTGCTCCAAACTGCCCAGGCCCAGGGCAAGAAAAAATTTATTAAAGAGGCAGGTTGAACCTAATGTGGGGTGACTTTAGAAATAAATTTAGAGTGAACAGTCTACTAAAAGAGAACTAGCCCCACAGATGAATTTATGATATAAATTCTGTGAGCTGTGACTACAAACTGAAGTTAAGAGGCTGACTTCACAAGCCCTACCTGCTGGCCAGTACTTTACAGCCTCATGTCCCACTGGCTGTGACCACATCACTTACAAAGACAGCCTGTATCTGAACACAACCACCTGCCCCAGCACCGTGCCAGGCCTCCCATTCTAAATTGTGCTACTGGAGCTGAGTCCCCAGGTAATCTTTTTTTTTTAATCCCTATTACCTCCTTTCCTTTCATTATTTCTTTGTCCTGATACATTTACGTCTCTAAGGTAACTCAGTGGTTCTGTAATATGTCATACTTTCCAGTACTATTTGACACTGGTAGAGATTGCTGGAAACACAAAACTTAATCCCAAAGGAGTGGCCCTGTCAGTGAAGTGACACGTGTGACAGAGGTATGGGCCATGTTGTGCAAAGAGCTGTAGACATATTTCTAGCTTTAGCTCTACCAGCACTGTACTGTGCCTTCTTGGGCAAGTCACCTAATCTCTTTGGGATTCTATTTCCTAAACCATAAAACGAAAGGAGGTACTAGAAGTGTGTACTGTTATTAACCAGATGCACTGCTATTCCAGGGATGTAAGGAAACATGAAGGCCGAGGTATTTTTGCTTGTCACAATTACTGGGAGAAACTAACCTGTCTCAAATACCCAAGCTCCCGGTAGCGGGCCATTGGTCTTGATCTCTTTAACTTCTTTTCCGTTCTGACATTCTATTGATTCACTGGGAGAAGGACAATTCGATAGCAATATCATTCTCTGATTCTTCCCAAATCTTATCAGAAGGCATACAAAAGGCAAGGTGTCTTATTATCTTTTATAGTCTAAAATCATGATAGCATATTGTAAATCAAACTCTAGTGCAGCATACTCCCAGGACAGAGACAGCTCAGAAATCCAGAAGACAATGCTTTTCTAAATCACTGTTACTGGTGCTGCTGCTTACAGGGGATTAGCGTTTTTCTCTACGATTACCTCTGACTCCCCAGTTTTCTGCTCTCCTTTCTGTGCATCCTTTTGTATTTATAAGCTGCTTTCATCAAATGTTTGGAATCATTATAAATGGCAAGAGGGCCTTCTAGGTCCTTCAGCAGCAAACAGACAAATGCTCAAATCTTGGTGCCCTGCACATTTTAGGTCTTTTGGAGCTCAGTGTCTGCCACACAGAGCAACCTACAGGAAGGAAAGAGAGAATGTGTGCTACAGAAACAATACAGATACATATATTCCAATCAACCCAGGTACATTTATTCAGCAAACTTCCTTCTAGCTTCTTCATTTATTGCTGCCAGTGAATCCAAATTAATGATCTAGCCAAAAATCTTACACTCTTAGAATCACAATTATGTTAATCTTTTTTCTCAAAGCCATCTTTGATTCTTCATATTTACATAAATTTTCAACTTTTCTCTCACCCAATCCTTTAATTTCTGAATTCTCCTGGTGTTGGTATTCCTGATCATCTACATTTCTAACTAGCTGGTTCCTCTCTCTGGGTTTCTCCCTTCAACTATTACATATAATATACCCACAAAAACCTTAATATCTACTCATTTTAAGGAACTTCTAAAGAGTAGATAATCAACTCAGGAGACCAAACCATGCTCACAGCATCATCTCATTTATCTAAGCCCATCTGGAAAGCCAGGGAAGCAGATCCCCCCACCCTTAGCAATCCATGGGAGAAAGCTTGTGAGTGGAACAGTAAGCATCACAACTAGGGAAGAGTACTGTTATGGTCTGGTTCCCAAGGACCATGTGCTGAAGACCTGATCCCCAGTGTAAGTGTTTAGAGATGGAACCTTAGGAGGTGACTGGGTCATCAGATACTAACACCATTAACGCATTCATGGGCTCATGGCTGAATGAATTTTTCAGAAGTAGCACCCAGTTGGATGAAGTAGGTCACTGGGCAAGTGTCTCTGAAGGGTATGTTTTGCCCTTAGTCTCTCTCTATCTCTGCTCTCTCTCTGTCTCTCTCTGTGTCTCTGTCTATGTGTCTGTTCTGTCTCTGTCTCTGTCTCTCTCTGTGTCTCTTCTGTGTCTGTCTCTCTCTGTCTCTCTCTCTATAACTCTCTCTTTCTTTCTCTCTCTCTTTCTCTTTCTCTCTGTCTCTCTCTCTTTCTCCCCACCTGCCATGAGGCCACAAGGTAAATAGTTTCCCTCCACTATGCCTTTCTCCCATGTTGTCTGCCTCACCGTAGGTCCAGAAGCAACAGGTCAACTACCATGAACTGAACCTTCTGGAACCATGAGCCAAGACAAACTTTTCTACCTTTAAATTGTTTTTCTCAGTTATTTTCTCATAGACACAGCAAACTAATGCAGACAGTAATCTAGGAATTATCTTGTACCATCTTCTGTTCTTGCTTTTCTTCCGAAGGCATTTTTCACAGAGAGGAAAAAATAAGTAAACAGTGGTTTTAAAATATTTATCTGAAACAAGGATACCATCATCAATATCAATGCCAAACTCCACCTACAATAAACTACAAACTCCACCTACAATAAACCCAGATGACTGAATAACCTCCATTTAAGTTGGAAGAGAAGAATAATAGAATGATTAGGCAATTCAGTGGCATTTAGGAACATGAGTTCTGTGGGAAACTTCATGGAAAGAATAGAGTCAGTGTAATGGATTTGGGTCCTTTAGTTAAAGTCCCAAATACAATATCCTAGGAGGAAGCACTTAACCTTCAAACATACAGTAACTTCCAGAGTCACTCACATAAAATCATAGGACCTTGGCCAGGACTCTCAGGGATCATTGCAACATTGAAGTATGTTTCCAGGGGAACAGTATCTAAGCCATCACCCATACATACAGTCTACAGATCTGAAAATATTCCTCAACTACTGTTAGTATTCATCAAAGATCTGAAAATCTATCAGAAAACTTCCCTTCTCCCTCTAACTAAAATTGTTTTTGTTCCACCCCAAATCCATTTATGTAGGGATTTTCATTGCTCAAAAACATCTCCCTTATAGTTTGGCTAGTGATGTAATGTTATTTTCCCTAAAGGGCCTTCAATTTAACATTTATCTCCTAGGTTTCCACAATCCCTTGATATGAGATAATATGGTAGCTATGGGAATCATAGGGCTCCAAAAGGCAGAGAGTCATTTGTAGTAGAAGTGGGAGTTGGGTGGGTTGAGTGAGGATAAAATGCCATAATGAAAAGCAAGTCTGATTTGAAGTTGATGCTCCACTTTGGTCTAGCCAATTTAAAGTTATTTGTTTTGCAGAGGAAATGTAGAAAAACCAAAGACTGAGTCACCATTACCTCAGGCAATGTCTTAACTGAGCAACCGCAATTATGAACACTAAAAATGACTCACTTGTGGATTTCCTGGAACTTCATTCTATGAATTGTTTTCTATATATAGAGGAGTAGAATTTTGAGTTGGATTAGAAATTGTTTCATTTGGGGTCCTTTTCTTAGATAAATCTAACTACACTCCCAGCACATAGACCTACAAACCTTGGCTTTAACACCTTCTGAGAACACAACCAATTCTATCCCAGAATAAATGTAATTATTAAAAAAACAAAATTTCCTTGATCTTGATTTGAGGTATTCATACTCTCTCTCAAAACTTACACTACTGGCCTTGACTTCCCTGGAGTAATATTAATACAAACTCATATTCTGCTGCCTGGGACTTGTCAATTTATTTTTTAATAGCTGAATCCCTCTTCAGACAATTCTGGTGAAATATCCCATATGGCTGCAATTATTTCTCATACTTATGATTTCCAGTCTTCATAATCCCAATTAGTATTCTTGGGGCAGATCTCTGTGAAAAAACACAGTACTCCAAGATGGTAGTATTATGTGGCCCTTGTGATCAAATGCTGCATCATTTGTGATAGTCATTTTCCGATGCTTAGTTTCATTTCTTTATTACTAGTACATACAAAGTTATCATGAAAAGTAAGATGGTTATGAAAAAGTAATTTTCAGAATAGAAACAGGAATGACCAGGAATCAGATAAAAAGATGTTCAAACTCATTACTAGGCAGAAAAATGCAAATTAAAACAAAAATGAAATATCACTTCACACTCGTCAGATTGGCAAATTTTAAAGGTCTGATGATAGAAGCGTTAGCAAGGATGCAGAGAAATGGGAACTCATATGCTGCTAGTGGGAGTACAAATTGGTTTAACCACTTTGGAGAGAGATTTGGCAATGTATAGTAATGCTGAAGATGCTCACACCCTACAATCCAGAATCTCCACTTCTATGAGCTTTATTATAGAAACCTGCACACATGCTCACAGGAAATTTTACCCATGATGTAATTGTAAAATTGTTACAGCAAACAGGGAGAAAAACAGAAAGAAAACTGCTAAACTCTTTCAATAGAAAAATAGTTATTTTCACTATGCTAGAAATACGTAAGGGAATACTAGGAAGATTTAAAATAAACGGAACATGGACAAATCCTAATAGTTATTTTGCATTATGTTATAACTATGGAAGGGAATATTAGGTAACATTCTTAAAAAAGAACTTAGATAAATCCTAAAACCACAATGCTAAATTTTAAAAAGTTGTAAGAGGATATTTATATGATAATAGTATTTACATATTTTTAAAAACCCACTCTGAAATGTGAAGCATTGCTTGTAGACACATATATTATACATATGTCTATATCAGTGGAAAAATACATCTGATTTTAGAATAATTTTTGACTCTAAAGAGAAAGAAGTTGACCAATGTCAAGATGAGAAATAGTCTAGTATCTTTGTAACATTTTATATACCACGAAAAACACTAAAGTAAATATGAGATATTAACACCATTGTGTTAAAACTATTTCATATTTTCAATAATAAATGATTGAAAAAATAATAAATACAATTTGGAAGCTAAAATAGTATAATAAAATAAGTCCATAATATCAATTCACAAAGAGAACACTGTTAGTATTTGGTGTTTCTATCTGGAGTTTTTTACTTTTCAATTTGAAATCCATTTGACTTATAGAAGAATTGCAAAAATAATGGAAAGATTTTGTGTATGTCCTTCACTCAGCCTCCTCTAAAGTCATCAATTTAAGTAACCTTAGACCAATTATCAAAATCAGGAAGTTAGCATGGTACAGTATTATCAACACAATTATACTGTTACTTGAATTCATCTGTTTAGTTTTGTTTTCTTAATTGCTGCTTTCTAGTTTCAGGATTCAGTACAGGATCCAACACTGAATTTGGTTGTCCCATCTCCTTAATCTCCTCCAACCTGGTATGCTTTCTCAGTCTTCACTTAGCTTTCATGGCTTTAGCAGTTATGGCCACAACATCTCTTGATTTGGCCTTCTCTAGGATTATTTAATGATTAAATTGATTCAATTAAGATGTGCATTTTTATAATAATGTCAGAATGATTTTGCATCATCTCAGGTGTGTGTGGCTGAGAAGTCTTCTTACTAATTAGTTAACCTTGATGACATGGTGAAAGTGGCATCTGTTGTGTTACTTCATTATAAACTTAACCACTTCCTCTTTTGAAACTGGTGACTAAATTAGATGAGATACTCTGAACTCTACTAATACCGTTTTGTCGCAAACTTTTAACCTCTGTAGATAACACTCCTCAGTAGATTTTGCCTACAACAATGACTGATACTTGCCCAATGGTTATTTTATTTTAAATATTCCTCATCTTTCTATATTTATTACATTAAAATTCTCCTATAAGGAAGGGCTACCTGTTTCCTCACATTTTTATATATTTATTTGCAAAATCAGTCATAGAAATATATCACTATGACTTCATGATATTTTAGTCTAAGCTATAGAACAATACTATCACCATTTATTTTATTGATTAAATTTCTTCATCTTTGACCACTGACAATTCCTCCTGGTGGCACCTGTGTCTTTTTCATGCCCAGCCCCTAAAACTATTTTTCAAGCACCATAATTCCTATCTAGCATTTTCCTTTTCCTTGGCCTGGAATCAAATATCTACTAGTGAATTCTGGCTTCTTTTATTGAAAAAATGGCATTGAGGAAACAACCATCACAGAGCAATGCAATCATGTCTACAAAAACAGGGAAGTGTGGGCCTCAGTGGACAACACGGGAAATGCCTGTATGTATACACATTTACATTTATAGCTCTTTGTATATATCTGCAAGAAACAGGTTAACTAACTAAAGTATCTGCATATAATTTTTTATCTTTAGTCTTATGGTATCCAGTCAAAATAATCTTTTCCAAAGTCATTTATTTTCTTTCCTATCCCAGTCACTATGATTTTTCTATTTGTTTATAAAAAAAAAAATAGGAATGTTCGTAAGCCAGTGTATGTTTCCTTATTTCCCCCACACCGTGATCCATTTTGAGTATTTATATAGATCCCTTCCTGGCCTCATCACAGTCTAGGAAGTTTGTATTTATAGTACCATGGAAATGTTATTGTAATTCCAATAAATTAATCCCAATCTACCACTTCTAGTGCAACCCATAGTTAGAATAAAGACACTAAGACATTATTTATAGTTATGGAGAGCCAAGGGGTCCTAAGTCTGGCCAGGATGAAGGTTCACTGGAACAAAGGCCTTGAGCCAGGAGGAGGGAAGCTGTGACACAACACCCAGCCCAATGCTAAGAGAACTGAGGGCCTAAAGGGGCCTCCAGTGTAATGTATGGCGTCCAAAACACAGACAGCCTGGAGTTCTGACCCTCAAACGTAAAGAGGAAGGCGTCATTGTTCCCCAAGAGAAAACAAGAATTCTCCCTTCCTCTGCCATTTTTTAATCTGAGTTTCCAGCTGATTGGATGGTGCTGCCTGCACTGAGGGATCATCTTGACCACTCAGCCCACTGACTACAGAGACTGCCAAATTTCTCCTCCATAAATACCCTCAGAGAAACCTGGACTGCCCTAGTCCTAATCAAGGGCTAAAACACCTGGGTTTCCTCTTCAGTAAGAGTCATGCGTTTGGTGCCTCCTGAAGCAAAGAGAATAATTAATGCTGTATCATGTTATCCTTGATCTAGTTAAATTGACTCCTAAATTCAATCATTGAAGACCCTAACCCATTTGGAGTTTATCCTTATATATGTTAAGAGATACAAACCTAATTTTATCCTTTTCAAAATGGCTACAAATAATGATTTATTTAAAAGTTTACCTTTGCCCCACTGATTTGAGATGACATCTTTATCATATTATAAATGTTCTTATGTATGTAGGACTATACCTGGATTTTGTTTTATTGCACTGGTCTATTTTTCTGTTCAAATATATGCTAGCCAGGGGTTTAGCTCAGTGGCATAAGTGCCTGCCTGGCAAGTGCGAGGTTGTGAATTTGATCCCTGGTACCAAAAAAAAACCCAACAACAAAAAAAAAAAAAAAAAAAAAAAACACCACAGCCAAATAGTACACTATATCTTCCGATTTTATTAATGCCATTTTTAAACATAACTGAGATTGTAAGGTATAAACAACCTTGTATATTGCTTTTTTTTACTTTAGATTATAGCAGAAATGTTCTGCAACATCACTTAAATTGAAATCGTTTACAAAGTTTCATAATGTTTCGTATTATGAAAATAAATGAACATACCTCATCTTTGGACATTTAAATTGCTTTAATCAAAATTGTTTCAGTGCTTTGCTATTGTAAACAGCACACTAATGAGAAAATACTATTTGCTTTATTAAACCTTTAATTTTATAATAATCATAGATTCACTTCCAGTTGTAATACATAATATGAAGCAATTGTATGTGCGTTTCCTCAAAGTTGCCAACTATGATACCTTACAGAACTGTAGTATAATATCTCTACTTGCATCCCTGGAGTAAATCTGATTGAGATCTGTGTTTTTATATATTGCTCAACTCAGCATGCTCATATTTTGTTAAAAAATTTTTGCATCTATATTCATCAGAAATGTCTTTCAATAATAGTTGAGAATTTTGTTTTTAGTAATTTTCCTGATTTAGGTGTCAGAATAGCACTGATTTCATAAAAAGAACGAGTAGCGTTTCCTCCTATTCTATTTTCTGGAAGAAATGGTGTAGCATTAGCGTTATTTTGGAATCTTTGTGTTTTATTTTCCAAAGAAAATCATGTAGGCCTGGAGAATTCTTTGTTGGCAGTTTTAAAATCATGTATTCAATTTCCATAAGAGTTTAAGGGCATGGGCTGGGGATTTAGCTCAGTGGCATAAGCGCCTGCCTGGCCTGCATAAGGTCATGAGTTCGATCCCCAGTACCTCAAAAAAAAAAGAAAAAGAGTTTAAGGGCAGTGAACATTCTCATTTTATATTGAGTGGTTTTTGATTACTGGTACTTTTCAAAGAAAGTTTATGTCAGCAGTATCCACAGCAACATTTCTTACACCATTCCTGCTGTTGATAATTTGAGCCTTTTTTCTGTTTCATTTTTTAATCTTTCCATAAGTTTGTCGATTGTATTGATCATTTTTTAAAAATGACCTAGCTTGGTTTTTTTTAAATGTTTGTTTCAAATTACATTAATTTCTTTTACAGTTATATTTTAGTTTTATATTGTTTTTCTATTTTTCTAAATTATTGAAGTGGAAGCACACATTACTGATCTGAGATAATTCTTTTTTCTAATTTAAGGAAGGGTTTTAAATCTCTCTCTGGGCACTAGGTCAGCTCTGTTCAAAACATTTTGATACAGTGTAATTCATTGGCATGCACCTCACTGTATTTTCGTGATTCTCATTGCGTTTTCTCTTTGAAAGGGCTTATTTAGATATTTTGTTAATTTTCCAAGTGTTTGGAATTTTTCACCTATATTTCTGTTATTGATTTCTACTTTGATTCCATTATGATCACATAACATACTTTTGTATGGTTGCAATACTTTAAAATATATTGAAGCTTGCTTTATGATATAGAATAGGATCTCTCTTAGAATGTTTTCTATGAGCACTGGAAAAGAATATGTACTATGTTACAGGATATAGTGTTCTATAAACATCAATTTGATCCTATTAGTTGACAAATCTGCTACTGAATTGTTCAGCTTTATTGATTACGCTACTCCTACAATTGGTGGGTGAGAGGATAATATGGAAGTATTCAACTATACTTGTGGCTTTATCTTTTCAGTTCCACCTATTTCTGGTTTACATATTTTGTAGCTCTCTCGTTTAGTGCACACATTTTTTTTGACTGCTATGTCTTCTTTATGGATGGAATGTTAACATTCCTTAATGCCACTCTCCCTCTCTCTGCTACTTTTCTGTTCTCTAATGTCTATTTTATCTGATATGAATATCGTCACTTATGGATTAAAATTTTACAACGTATATTTTCCATACTCTGACTTTTACCCTGCCTATATCATTATATTTGAAAAGATGTTTGTACAGACAACACATAGCTGGGTCAAGTTTTTAAATCCACTGGACAGTCCTGCTTTAATTGATTTTTTTATTTGTTTGTTTTTGGGGGTTTTGTTTGTTTTTGTTTTGTTCTGTTTTGTTTTGCTTTTTGGTGCCAGGGACTGAATTCAAGACTTCATGCTTTCCAGGGAGGCATTTGTACTGCTGAGCTAAATTCTTAATTGATATATTTTAATCATTTGCATTTAATGTAATTGTTACTTTGTCTGGGATTAAATTTCCCTTTTTCTTTTTCTATTTTTCATTTCTGCTTTTTTCTCTTTTCTTTCTTTTGGGTTATTTCAACAATTTCTAGAATTCTGTTTGAATGTATATATAGTTTGCGAATCTATTTCATTCTGTAGCTTTGTTGGTGAATACTGTAGACACTATATATGCATAAATTATTATAGTTTACTTATGGTAACAGTTTTTCTGTTCAAATTACATTTAGAAGGCTTACTTTCCTTGGCATCTTTTTCCTTCTTCTATTTAGATTATAATTGACTTAAATATGTTCTCCACATACATTTAGAAATAAAGCAGAAAGTGCTTTCACTTTGACTTCAACTTCAACCATAGTACATAAAACTCAAGGAAGGGAAAGTTATTTATGCTTTTCTCTTTTCATCATTTTCTTCTTTTCTCACATTCTAAGATACCTTTTGCCAATTTTTGTTTGGAGATCTGTGTCCATTCTTGTATGGTAATTTTTTTTACATTTATTTTGAAAAGAATAAAACCAAATGAGCAAAAAAACAAAAAAAAATGGGGTCATTCAAAACAAAAGGATGTACATAGTACATGATTTAAAACCACATTACAAGGTAATCTACAATGGTTACCATTATGTCTCTTATATCTTCAAAAGAATTGCCCATATCATCAAGTATAATAAATCAATAAAAACAAATAAAATCAATAAAAACAAAACACTGGAGACATTATAGGACTTCAAAAGAGGGTAAGAGTCAAACCAGAATGGGTATCATAGTGAATCTTTTTGTCTTCAGAGTAGTTGCCTATACCGTCAGACTTGATATTATCAAACAAAACAGATTCAAGTAAATCAGTCACGACAAAACAGTGATCAAACAAACCAGATTCAAATAAAATCAGTCAAAACAATACAGGGTTCCAGATTAATAGGAGATTAAAAATGGTTACCGTACTATATCCTGCTATCTTTGGAATAGCTGTCTATGCCCTCAAATCTAGTACAAGTAGACAAACTGGAACTGAATACAACCAAACTAAATGGAGTGATGAAAGCAATATGGGTTTCAAATCATGATACAGGATTAACAATGTCCTCTGCTTTCCCTATTTAGACAATTCCTCCCCTTTCACTTTCTCAGGGAACACTGTAGATTTTTTATCCACTAACTCCTTTAGTTTTTAGATTAGGGAGGCAACCCGCTATTTACCTACCTTGTTCTGAACCTTTTTATCCCTGAGCTTTGTCTCAAGTTATATCTATTTACCTACAAGAACCTCAAGGTTTTCTTTCCTTATAACTGAGTGGTTTTCCATTGTATAAAAGTGTTATGTCTTTCCAACCAATCTGCAGCTGATGGGTGAGCTACCCTCACTTTTTTCTGGTTCCCTGTCACATAGAGCATTATTTTCTCATCTTTGACTTTCAGTCCATAAACCTTCTTTCAGGTTAAATATAGTTCTTGTATAGAACATCCTGATGGTCCCTATCTCCTGATCCACTCTGTCTGTGTTTCTTTTTATTAGTGTATCGAGGCCATCCATGTTAGTGATTATGGCCAACCTTCTCTGCCTCATCTCTGCCATGCTATTTTTCTGCCGTTGGTTATCTATTTTTCCCTTTCATTCCCCTGTCTGCCTCATTCCATAGGCCTCTTCTGTCCCTGTTCTTGAAACCTTTTTTTCTCTCTCTAAAATGTCCTTCAGCATTTTTTGTAGGGTTGGATTGGTGGTCACAAACTCCCCTAGTTCTTTGTCATGGAAGCATCTTATTTCTCCATTAATTTTGAGAGAGAGTTTTGCAAGGTACATCAATCTGGGTTGGAGGTTATTTTCTTTCAGGACTTGGAATACTTTGTTCCAAGCTCTTCTTGATTTGATGGTTTGTATCCAGAAGTCTGTCATGATTCTGATGGGTTTTACTTTATAGGTGATTTGTTTCTTTTCTCTGACAGCTTTTAATATTCTGCTCTTTGTTGAATTTCTGGGATCTTGATTATTATATGTCTGGGTATAGAACTATTTTTGTTATAGTTGGCTGGAGTTCTGTATGCCTCACTTATCTGAATATCATTTCCTTTTCCTATGCTTGGGAAGTTTTCTTTAATTATATCTGTAAATAGCCTTTGTACTTCATTTGTGTTTACCCCTGCTTCTTCACTCACATTTTTTATTCTTAAATTATAGATCCTCTTGTCATTTTCTAGCCTTGGTATTGCTACTTCCTGGTTCCCTATTATTTTTAAGATATCTTTCACAATCACAAGTTGCAAAACTGTCTTCAAGGTTTGATAGTCTTTCTTTAGTTTCTTTCAAGCAGATTTGCCAGCTTTCAATGGAGTAATCTCTTTGAATCTGTTTCATATATTCTAGATTTTTTTATATTCTTCATAGAAGGTTTCTCTCCTTTTTCTATGCTCCTCTATTCTTCCATCTGTGTCTTTTTGAGAGGCACTTAGCATTTCTTTTATTACTTTTCTTATATCTTCCTCTTCATGTTTTAGTATTTCTGTTTTGAGTTATTTTATAATGTCACCAAGAGAATTCTTTATGTCAGCTGCTGCTTTTTCTGAAACTTCAGGTATGTAATCTCCAATCTCTTCTGTGTTTACCTCTCTTAGGCCAGTACTGTTTGGGTTGGAGGCTGGAGACTTCCTTTTGTTTTGCTCTTGTCATGTTTCTGGTTTCTTCCAGACAAGTGGATAGTGGGGGTCCCCGGCACTTCCTGTATTGGCTATGATTACTCTGAAGTGTGCTGGCTAGGGATTGCTGACCTCCCCAGTCTGCTGATGGCCACTGAAGTACAAGCAGGGGTGAGGCAGGCTGGCCCCTCCCTTCTGAGCTGGACAACCACTGGGAGTCTGCACCATGTTAGTGTGTGCTGCGCAGACAGGGCCAGTTAGAGATAGCTTCAGGGAGACCTATTCCTTGGCAATTGGATCATGCACAGGAGCAGGACTCAGTCCAAGCAATTCTCACTAATCTGCTCTGTGCCACGAGTGGCTGACTGAAGCCACTGCAGTTCTGGTTCCAGGTTGATCCTGCCCGACTGAAAATGTCACCCAGCCAATCGCCCACTCCCGAGGGAGATCTGAGTTCCCCGCACTCACCACGATCCCAACTGGTGCAGATCTCTGAGCCAGTGCTGCTCTCTGCTCTGCTGCTCCCCTCCATGACCACATCCTTCTGCCAAGACCCTTGGCTCGCCAACTCCCAACTTCACTGCGACCACATGTCTTCAGATTCCAGCCCCATTTCCTACACAATGGGACTGGCTCCGGTGAAAGCTCGTCTGGCTACAGCCTTCCATCCACATTTTTCTTTTATTTTTTTTTTAATTTCTCTTTTTTTCCCCCCTCTTTAGTTTCTTCCTGTGTTGAGAGGATTCATCTCCTGTCTGGTTTCCAGGATGTTTTATTCCAGCATCTGAGCTGTTTCTCTCAAAGAAGCTCTTTACTTTGCTGCTTATTGATCTGCTATCTTCCCAGAATCCTTGTAAGTTAAATTTTTGATGATGAATTAGCTTATATTTTAGTCATTTGATAATGACAAGATGAATATTGCTCCTTCATTCCTGAAAAATATATTTCTTGAATGTCAAATTATAAGTTGACTGGTCTTCTTTCAAGCAGTTGAAAATGTTGTGTCAATCCCTTCTGGTCTTTGTGCTTTCTGATTAAAAAAAATATGTATATATGCTCTCTCAAATTGCTGCTGTACACACACAATAGGCAAAATATCATTTTTTCTCAGTGATTTCAAGATATTTCCTTTTTGTTAATTTTCAGAAGTTTCACTCTAATATGTGTTAGTACAGATTTTGGGAGGTTTATCCTGTTTAAAAACATTCAGTTTGGGGATTTGTCTTTTATATATATATATACTTTTTCAGCCCCAATCTCTTTCACTTGTCTTTTGGAAGTTTTAATGTTGCAATATTATTCCTTTGGTATAGATATTTTATTATTAAATTTGGCAAGTCTCTGAGGCTCAATTCACTTTTAGGTACATTTATTCTGTCAGTTAGATTGATAGTTTCTTTTATTTTATATTCCAGTATACTGATTCTTTCTTTAACTCACACTTCTGTTGAAACCATGCATTGATATTTTTATTTAACCATGTGTTGTAATTTTTATTTAAGTTCTTTTCAGTTATAGGCCTCCATTTACTTATTAATATTTTATATGTCCTTGCTGAGATTATTCTGTTTGTGTTAATGTGTTCACTAGAACAAGTTTTTTTTTATAATGGCAGCTTTAAAATATGAGTTAATTCTAATGTCACTGTCATCTCAGCAGTGGTGTCTGTTCATTATCCTTTTGTTAAATTCAGATTTCTCTGGTTTTCAGTATAAGTGATTTTTCTATTGAAACCTGACATTTTGGACATTATAAAACTCTGGATCTTATTTACAACTTGTGTTCTATATAAGTTTCTCTACAATTTCTCTTCCAGAGACAGTGGGTGATTTCCATCTTATTACTACCAGATGGGGCTAGAAGTTTAAGACCCTATTCAGCCTTCACTGGCACACAGGTCGATGGACACCAGAAGAGTAGAGGAGTTCTGGTCATCTACAAACTTCTGCTGACAGGGCCCTGCCTGGGAGAGGTAAAATTACCTTGCTACAGCTCCCCAACTGGCCTGTGGCATCACAGGGGGCAGCATGGTTTTCCTGGAAGCCAATGACAGTCCAAACTCTCCACTACCTCTCCTACCGCAGCATCCTGATCTGCAGCAGGAGGAATGCTCTGGTAACACAAACTGGGATGCAATTCTTGACTGTCAAGGAGGGAGAGAGGTGTCCATGGCCAACCTCCTCCCTACTCTACCTTTTATGAAATCTCCTGGCAAGGAAGCCTCCCTGGAAGAATGGAAATAGATGGTTCTCACTTGTTTTGCTCATTGCTGGCACAAGGAGGGTGGGACTATAGTTTTTACCATGGTATTTGTCCAAATGTTTTTGTCTTGCTAGGCTGACCTGTTTTTAGTCAGTTAGCTGGTGAAAGTGGGCTTTTGCGGAGGCTTTTCTGTGTGTGCACCTGTTGGTCTTTCTAGTCACTGGCATATTTATTTCCAAGTCTGAGAAAAATATCTCCAAACTGTTTTCTAAAAGCCTATATAATTATTAAATTTATATATAATATGAGCTACCTTCAGGTATAGTGTACTCTCTAGATTTTATCATAGTGTCTTAAGTTCATAGTTGCAATTCAGTATTTCATAATTTTGGTAATTAGCTATTGTGAACTTTATTTCTTCGTGTGTGTGTGTGTGTGTGTGTGTGTGTTACTGAAACTTGAATCAAGAGCCTCTTATATATCAGGCAAGCAGTACACTATATTCCTCATTCCTCTCAAATTTTTAATAGTTATTTCTAATTTCCCTCTCATGACTTTTTGGTTCATATATAGGTTTAAATTATTTTATTTTTATTATATATTTTTTGTTTTCTTAGTGTTTATGTATATTAACATTTTTATATTTTATACATATGTTTACATTTTTTGTTTTGCATTTTCATTAGTACATGTTTATAGTACATGGTGGTCACGCTCATCATGGGGTGTTTACAAGCACACTGCATGTTAACTCTTCTATCATTCCCTTTCCTCCCCTCTTGTCAAGCCTTTCCTTTCGTCTCTTGACCTGCTTTCCCTTTTGGAAATGGTCTAGCTCCCTATTTCTTATCTATCTTTTCTCTTCAGTTTCTTGTATTTTGGGCTTTTGTATTCAAATAGTTTTTATCCATTATATTTACTGAAGTTTATAGTGAGCCTTTTATTGCTGTTTATTATGCAAATGTATGCATACATTTTAATTTTATATAAATCTACTGATATTTCCCTTTATTATTTTCAAAATTATAAAATTAAATATGCTTTTCAATCTGGAATTTAATAAACATTTCCTTCACTTGTTTCCAGTTTCTTTTTTGATTACTACATTAAAATTGTTTAATATAAAATTATCTTTATTTTTTTTCAGAATTTTTTTAAAATTTTATTTAAAGAGAAAAAAAAACAGAATAAAGGGTAGCACCAATACAGAATTCAAGGAAAAAGGGAAAAGAACCAAAAAAAAAAAACTAAGAAATCATTTCTTGACAAATTACATACTGACATCTTGGAAACAGTTGTTCAAATTACATAATTAAAACATGCAAAGTATACATTCAAACAGTGATGCTGTTAACAGTTCTGCTCCATGATCTGACAAAAACAGCAATATGGTCATCCATCTTACACACTCAAACATACATGCAATTATATCAAAAGTGTAAAATTAAACACAAAAAAACAGAACAAAGCAAGTCACAAGAAAGCAATGTAAGAGACATAAATTTCAAAGCTAGACAATCAGAGATACTCACTCTCTATCATATTGACTCTTGTTTTCTTGCTAGGCTTTAGTTTGCTGGTAATCTCTTTGAATCTGCTTCATGAAATCTAGGGTTTTTTATATTCTTCACGGAACATTTCTCGCCTTTTGTGTTCCTCCATTCTTCTGTCTGTGTCTTCTTGAGAGATGCCCAGCCTTTCTTTATTAATCTACTTATCTCTTGTTTAACTTGAATTAATATTTCAGTTTTGATCTCATTTACAAGGTCCTGAAGATATCTCTTTATGTCCACTGATGCTGTGTTTGATGTTGCATGTTTGCTGCCCTCAGTCTCTTTTATATTTACCTCTCCTGGATCAATATTCTCAGGGTTGGGGGCTGGGGGATTTTTCTTATTTCTCCCTCTCATCATGTTTTTGGTTCCTTCCATACAAGCGTATAGTGTAATTCCCAGTCCCTTTTCTTGTTGGTTAGGGCTCTTCTGCAGCATGCAGGCTAGGGGCCGTCCACTATCAGAGAGTGAAGTGCAAGCAAGGGTAGTACACGCTGGCTCCTCCCCTCCGGGCCAGTCAACCTTTGTGGGCCTTCACTGCGTCAGTGTGCGCCGCCCTCAGGGAACCAGTTGCTTTGTGATGACCCACTGGGTCTCAGCCCAGTCCAAGCAGAATCCACCAATCTGCTCTGTGAGGGGAGCAACCAACTGAAGCCGCTTCCTTACAGAGCCAGGGCTTTCCTGCCCAACTCCCATATGTCATCTAGTTGGTTGCCACTTTCCCACGGGAGGGTCCCATTCTCATCACTCACCACGTGTTGATGCCGGTCTGAGAACTGCTGGGCTCCCTGACCTCTGATCTCAGTGCAGCTGCAGCGTGAATTCACGGTGCCTCTGGGTGGGTCGTGTGCAGGGCCGGTTCCAGGCGAGCCACGCGCAGGGCTGTTCAGCTCCACGCTCCGGCCGCTCAAGCCAGTCGCTTCGGCATGGGTTATACACTCAAGTGGATCTCGGGCACAAATTCAGGCGGCTTGGCCAGAGTGCAGTGCTTGCTGATCTTAGCTTCTCTAATGGTAGCCCCAGGACTCATATTCAAGCAGTTTCTTTCCCTTCAGTTTCTTTCTGGGTTGAGAGAGTCCGTCTCCCTGTTTGGATCTCTCCAGGGTGTTCTATTCTGGCATTTGAGCTGTCTCTCTTAGAGAGGCTCCATATCCTGCTACCTCTAGGTCTGCCATCTTTGAGAAAACTATCTCTTATTTTAATGCAAGCTATGAGATGAGATACAAATGTTAGCTCATGCATTTTTAACATTGATCACTAGTATTCCTAAAACCATGCACTATGTTTTTGAAACATTTTACAGAGATTCTGATGTAAGCAATACATAGCATTATATGTTTTTAATCCCAGCTACTTGGGTGGCTGAGGCAGAAAGAGCACAAGTTCAAGGCCAGCCTATACAATATATCAAGACTTCATCTTTAAAAAAAATGAAATTTTCAAGTGATCACATACAAGTGCTTATCATACATAGGTAACTGAATGCTGGGATGACATGCAATATCCTCAGATGCTGGGGCTGACAGAGGGGTTGGCATCATTATACTGGTAACTGTAGATCACGAATACAATGTTATGTCTGCAAACTTATATACTTTAAAATAACTAACATACCAAAGCTCAGATGAATCCTCCAGAGTCCAAACAATGTCATCAGTGACCATACCTTATAGGAGCTCCTACTTAAGGAGTCTGGAGAAACCTGTAACCCTCACCAGGGGATGACTCCTGACATTCTGAAGGAACTTAGTGCATCTGATGGAATCTCGTACAGTCTTAGACTAAAGAAAGTATTAAAGCATAGAATTTTGCAATTGGAAGAAGATGGCTTTACTTTTATAGTCTACCACTACCAAAATTATGAGCTATTTATGACTGTGTTCAGAACACATTTTATATGGCAAAACTCAAAGTTATTTGAAGCCCATTCCATCATATCTCCATTGCATGAACAGAATGATGAAATTTATTGGCTTTATGCTCCATGATTCAGACCAACAGGGGCAGAAACTGAGATCAATTTTAGATGACATAAGCCATGCCTAAGAAAATGCTATCTGCACTCTGGAAATAAAAAGAAACTCAGAGTTTATAACCCTGTGATTTCTGCAATTTCTTCATCTTGTCTTTTCCTGGGCTCTTCCTGCCCACCTTATATTTATAAAGCATGTCCTTCTAGTTCTTGTCTTAATTATCCAAACCTTTCTTCCAACTCATGCTATTTCTTCTCTCCCAACACTGCAAATTTCCTTCCCTACACCTTACTGGCCACCATCATGATTCTATTCTCAGGATGGAACAACTTGTTCACTGGCTTCCTGAAACTGGCAGAGTACCCATATTCCCAGTTATGGGCCATAATCTACTACTCCCCTCCCCCCAAAAAAACATATGCTTCAAGAGTGGACCCATTTTATATAAGAAGATATGGTGAGATAGAAACCAACTTACCAGTGTTCACAACTTTTGCCTTCACTGCTTAGCTTTTTCACATCACTTCCTGAAAAGAGTCAAAGCTGCCTAGCAGGATTTTCACAGGAAAAGCAATCAGGAAAATAATTATAATTTCCAGGATGGTAGTGTACCACAAAATACAGAGAGAAAAGGCTGAATAAACAAAGGGAATGATAGGGATGGGGTACATATAGAGCTTTGAGTACAAAAGAGACGGAGTCTCCTAGTTCAGGGAATTGGAGAATAAGATGGAACAAAAGATGTTAATAGAAGTTGATGAGAAATGTTCTTAATGTTTAGGAAAGATATTGAATAAACATCATAATGTAATTCTAGGCCTCAATTTTTAAAATGCAAAAACTACTGTGAGACCAGAGCTGCACTATTAGAGATCACAACTTTATAAATATTGTATATTCGTTAAGTCAACCATGCCTCCAGAGCTTGGTGGAGATGAGGCGGGTAAGATAGTATCTGTCTTAGAACACAGAGCATTAGGGAGCTCTACATGCCATTTCTATTATAGCAATAACTTTTTGAAGTCAGGGAAACTGTATTATTCATAATTACACTTCCAGTTCTAATTACAGAGCCTCATTCTCTGCCACATAGTATATGTTCCATAAGTACTTGGAGAATGAATGACATATGAACGTCACGGGCTAGCTCTAGGCTAAATTTATCTGAATAGTCTCTGACAATTGCATCAGTCTATTCTTTCTGGATGATAAAAATCTTAACTGTACCAAGAGAGTCTTTCTAGGAGAAACCTATAACACGAGGCTACAAAAATTACAATTCAACTGCAGTTCAGACTACACTAACCATGATGATCATCTCTGATTCTCAGAGGAGAGGAAAAAAGCTCCCCAGATAGGAGTCAATTTAGAGATTTCAAATTAAATCGGCTAAGACTTTTTAAATAGCAGGTTTATTATAACCCTAAGAAAACAGGCTTCAGAACTGCCTAAAAACTTAGAAATGTCCAAAGTTTAGATAGATGAAAGCTTGGCCTACAGCAGTGAAACTGAATACAATAAAAAGACTTAAGGACGGAAACAGGGCTCACTTACACAGTTCATATTCTTGCAAATAGGATTTATTTTATAAACACCCAGAAGGAAAGTTTGTGTATATTAGCTTATGATAATTCTCCAGTCTGTAGATATAATAATGAATAAAGTACTTTGCTAAGAGGAGTTAGAGTATTATTTACACATAATTTGATAACTAAAAAATCTGCCAAAAATTGCTGTGAGGATAACTGAAGCCCATCACCTATATAGAAGGCCTTTATTCTTGATGCCTCCTCTTTCTCGGATAAGGCTGATAGTGCAGGCTAAGGAGACAAAGGAGGGAGGGAGTGAAGGAAGGATACAAGAAGGGAAGAAAAGGAAGGAGAAGTGGGAGATAGAGGGCAAAGAGGTACAAATAGAGTAGAAAGGAGGAAAGGAATCCATTCCTGGCTTTATTGCAAACTAAATAACTTGAGTAATATTCTTCATAGAAGCAACTAAAGCACTGATAATAGCATTCACAAATGTATTTTTAAACTCAAGACTGAACTGACATGGGTAACTACTGAAGTGAAATGAAAAATCCTAGAAAATAAGTGAGCACCAAAACAAGATTTTAAACTAGGAGTTTCCTTGGACTCTAAATAGCTTATACTCCTACCTCATCGGTTACGTGCGTTCTGGGTGTGAGAAACAGGATGAATCTCCCAGCCTCCAGCGATTTCCCTCCAGATGCAGGACAAGGAAGAAATCAGCCCTGCCACACGAAAGGCCATCGCAAGTATTACCACCACTCTCAATTTTGGTGCTGGGAAGAGGTGAAAAAATATTACCTGGCAATTTTTAACAGTAAGTCAGCCATTATGGGTTTTTTGTTCATATTCATGTCAGCTTACACCATTTTGTTTTATTATAATAATAATGCATGCTGGGTAAAAAAAAAGAGAGGTTTATTTGCTTCACAATTCTGCCAACTTGGAGGTCTAAACAGCATGTGCCTGGCATCCTGACAAGAGTCCCCAGGCTCTGTTACAACAGCATAAAAATAGTAAGGGAACCAGTGACATGTAGAAAGGGTCACATGTAGAAAGTAAGAAAGACAGGGATCCAAGAAAGTGACGTTAAGTCAGTGAAAAACAGTCTCATCCTAGGAGGTCTGACCCACTGCCTACAAATGGCAATACAACATTTTGAGATATGAACTCCTGTGATTTAATCACCTTTCACCAGGTCCCACCATTAGAGGTCCAACCCCTCTCAATACTGAAAACCAAACTTGAAAACCAAAACTACAGCACATGAAACTTTGCAGGAATAACCACATCCAAAGCACATCACATGTGACCTGAAAAAGCTTACATAGCAGATTGTAACCCAGGCCCATAGACACAGAGGTCCTGGGGGTGGAGGGACAGACTGCAATTCTCTGTCAAGTAATGTAATTTCAACCAAAGCCTAAAAACATACCTTAAGGAGAAAGCTCTAAGAAGGGATTACAAGCTCAAAGTGTAAAAAATACAAAAGTATTAAAAGGCTCCTTAACAGAAGACCAACAACAAGATTCTGTCTACAAACATACCAGTACAAGCTTGACATATAGTTTAAAGATAAAACATAAGTCACTTACATTTATTAAGTTCTTAAGAGAAAACTGAAACCATAAGGAGAAAAATAAAAGAATAAACTCAAAGATTGAGAAAAAAATACCATTTTTAGGACAACATAGCAGATTTTGGGGTAGTGGATGTTTTATTAGATTAGACACTAAATATAATCAATAACAAAGAGAATAATAAAATATTTCTCTCATATGTTACTTGCTATACGCTAGGTACCATTCTCACCATTTTTATATGCGTTATCTCACTTATTCCTCCTTAACCCACTGAGGTAAACACTATTTTTATCCCTATTTCATATATGAGGAACCCGAATCCTTGGGACACAGTAAATTGACCCAAGTCAAACAGCTAGCAAGCAAGGGAGCTGGGATTTGAATGCTGACAATCTAGCTCTGGAGTCTGTGCCCCTGAATTAAGATTTATAAATTGGATTACATTAAAATTAAAAAGTTTTCCAGTGAAGGATACGAGAAGGAAAGCTAAAAGACAAAACTAAAATGGCAGGAGATATTTCCAACATGTTTAACCACCAACGCCAACATGTTCGAACCCAGATTCTAAACCTCTTAGCCAAACCTGGCCCTGAGCTATCTTTTGTTGTTGTTGTTGTTATTTTTCTTCCACATAGATACCACAATGAGTTAGTTTCACAACCCCTTTCCTTCAGATTCAGTTTACCAGGACTGTGACGGTGCTACTGTGTACTCTGCCCACTGCCAATACCCTTTGTCCTCGAAAAGCCCTATCCTCAAGTTTTCTCTACAATTGATGTAGTGAACAATTTTTCAGAATCCTGGAAGGTTCTCTGGAGACAGAAAAGGTACATAGTAATGTTTTAAATTTTGGGATCTAGCTCTACCACTCACTTGCTCTGTGAGTGTTAACAAGTTACTTAAATGGGATCGTCGTGCCTTAGCTTTCCTGTGTGTAAAATGAGACCATCTGTAACTATCTCATAGGAACAGGCAGAATCAAGACAGATGATGTGGGTAAAAGAGTACACACTGAGAGTTCCTCAAAAGCTTATATATGTAGGAATGCATTATTACTCAGCAAGTCTACTTCTAAGTATAAACTCGAGAAACACGAAAATAAGCCAGCATGATAGTGCACACCTTAATCTCAGCACTCAGGAGGCTGAGTCAATAGGATCACTATGAGTTTGAGACCAGCCTGGGCTATACCAGGTCAGTCTGAAATATCTAGCAAGATCTTGTCTCTGAATAAATAAATAAATAAATAAATAAAAGAAGAAAGAAAGAAAGACTGATGAATGCAAACAAATTATGATTTACCATATTAGCATATAGTGGAATATTACTCAGTAATTAGAGAAAGGAAGCTCTGACTCATGATACATGAATTAATCTTGAAAACATTATGCTAAGTGAAAGAGGCCAGACCCAGAAGGTCACACATTATATGATCCTATTTATACAAAATGTTCAAAATGGGCAAATTCATATGAACAGAAGATATTAATGGTTGCTGTTGTCAGGGACTTGAAGATCTGAAGAACGCAAAGTAGCTATCAATGAGTATAAAGTATATTTGGGATTATAATGTCTTAAAATGTATATATGGGAATGCTTCTGCAATTCTATACATATATGAAAATCTGCTTAATTGTGCACCTTAAAAGTGTGAATTTTATATAATGCAAATTATATCTCGACCAAGTTATTTAAAAAGAATATATCCAAAGTACTTGACACATGTAAAGTCCTACATTGCCACTGTTATTTTGAGTCTGTTTAGCAAACCATGTGCCTTCTGGTGTGCCTACATTGTTTTGACCAATTGAGATATTTTTCCAATTTAAAAAACACATAATTTCGGAAAACCATATGCAAAGAACAGGGTGGAAGGTGGGAGAAGAAGGCCTGCAAAGAGTCTTGTGCAGAGAAATGAAGAGTGTGCCATGCGCTGGACTGGGAATGTGGGAGGATCCCTCGGCATGGAAAGCTCCAGAGCTGTCTGCAGACTGAGGACTGTCTTGAGGATACAAGTACCAAGGATCTGTATCCCAGATAATTTTAAAAACAATAAATTAAATTAGCCAGCATTCATTTCAAGCTAGGTACTAGTCAGGCTCCATACCTTGTCTCATTCAAACTTTACCAGCCCTATGATTGGGACTGTATTCCTGCATGAATGTTACAGATAAGGAGACTACAGTAAAGAACAGTTATCTCACAGACTGCAGAGAGAGAGAACCAGGCCTCACCAGGAGATGATTCCCACTTGGAAACCATATCATTTCCATTGTTTTTCTTGGGTTGGGTTTTATTCTTTTTTGTTTTGTTTGATTATGTTAAATCTGGTGGCATGAGCAGTTATTTAAAAGGTAGCAAGACATATTACGGTAGCCATTTTGGATTTACTATTAGCTTGTTTTGAAGTCCCTGACTGTATTCATTGCTTTGTTCTTATTGTTTGTATTCTATTCTGTTCTGTTCAATTTTTACTATGTTGAAAGTATCTGTAACTATTTTGAAGACAACAAAAGTTATGTTAACTATTGCTAATCACATAAGGTTTTGAAGCTCTGTATCACTTGTACTGGTTTATTTGGATTGGCTTTATTCTGTTTTATTTTCCTTGGTTTTATCCTCTTTAAAATTAAAAAAAAAACAGTTATCTCCAGCATTAATGCTTTCGTCACCATCATGTCACCTCCCATACAATCTTGGAGAGCAAATTCTTCCCAGTTTTACTTAATAATCATCACAATAATATTAACACTCATACTATTACTAGGATTTTGGCAGCTATATACACATATATCTTATATATGCACCTAATCCTCACAAAACTCAGACATAGCTAGGGCCATTATCTCTGTGTTCAGATGTCACAGATGAGGAAGAACAAGGAAGCTAAGCCACATGGTAGGGAGGTGGCAGAGCTGTGATTTGAATCCAGGGGGTCTGACCACTAGTGTCCCCTCTGCATCACCCTAATACATTGCTTTCCTAGGTGTCACATGTAGTGTTGACCACATACCAAAAATTTGCCTCAGCTTCTTATGTCCATTATTTATGCTTTCAGGAAACATGACCAAATAGCAGTTATTATGAAAAATTAAAGTAGCAAGATATAAGTACATAGGACTAGCTCTTCTGCTTAAGTTACTCAGTGAACAAGTTTCAAAGCTGTGATCATTTGATTTATACCAAGTGAGTTGGCCTGGGAGTCCAGATGCTAACTACTACTCTATTGTAGTCAGATGTTGCAAGGAAAACAATTTAATACAAGACATATAATTTATAGTATTCTTTTATAATAGTCATTCAATGAGTCACATGCAAAAAAGTGCAGGAAATCTGTCCACACACAAAAGACCCAATAAAATCCAGCTGAGGGCCCAGATCTCACAGCAATGTCCTGCATGAGTCCAGCTGTAGACCTGAAGCCCTTGACAATGTCTCACGCAAGTCTGTTTCATGGATCTGTGCTGGGACGGCCCAAAGGCCAGTGGTAGAATCTGGAGAGTCGGTGCCAGCAGGATAAAGGATCTGTGCCAGTTGGCCAAAGGTTCTGCACTGGAGCCAGGAAGCAATGCTCAATATAAGGACCAGAGCTCCACCAAAAAGTACCACAGCCACCCTCAGTGACAGTGAGGTCCCCAGCTCCTCTGACAATGAGAACAGCCATGTTAACATCAGGAAGCCAGCATGTAAAGCTTCTCTGGGAGACTGAACAGTATACCATCTTCCCCTCCAGAGTGAGGAAGTGGTAAAATAAAGACCAGACCTCCCCTAAAGTGAATCACAACCATTCTCAACAACGAAGTCCCAAGCTCTACTAATGATTAGAATAGCCAAGTTCATACTACAAATAAGCAAAAACTAAAACAACTTTTATCTTGAAGTGGCATGGAGTCATTGAACAATATCAGAGGATCCAGAATTGGGGTGGGAAGGATAGTAGATTCTTCAAATCTAACAATTATGCTTTGATTATACCCTGAAATCCTTTTAGAACATATCTATTCTGTATTCAAACAACAGATTAACTGCTTGGTTCAGTGGTGAGTGCCTGTAATTCCAGCTAAGTGGAAGACTGAGGTTGGAGGAACACAGGGTCAAAGCCAGCCTGGGAAACTAAGCAAGATTCTATTTCAAAACTTTAAAAACAAAATTTAAATGCCTAAGGATGTACCTCAATGGCAGAGTGCACAAGACTCTGAGTTTATCCCTAGTACTGAAAGAAAAAAAACAGTGATTTTTTAATTTGGATCAAAAACAGGTTGCTCAGTTCCAGTCTCCTCTCCTACCAGTAACCCTCCACATTTTGTGTCCCAAAGATAAATAAAAGCTGGTCCATCACCAGCTTCAGGTCCTCCCAACTTGCCACCCTTAAACACCCACAGACTCATGCTCTTAGGAAATACCCTATGAAAACCTCCTCTCAGAGCTCAATGGACACATGTTCTAAAAGGTGGGAATATAAGGTCCCTTTTCTGGCCTTGACACTCAGGAGATGCCTTCCTTCCTCCTTTGCAGAGCTGTGGAAGCCATCTACTTAAAGGCATTACTCTCTTAACCAGTAACCCAAATGGAGACATGCACAAGGCCAGACATGCTTTCCTACCTCTCCTCACTGCTGCCAGTATGTGGCTATTTCTTGGACCTCCCGTGCCAAGGCAGAGTACGATTGGAAGAAACACATAAAATGAAGTGTAGTGGCTTCCTTTTTAGTGCCACAGTTTGACTGTTACAGGACTGATATTATTGATTAAAATGAACCCTTTGTGTTATTTGCAGATATTATCCAGGGCTTTGAAAGACAGCCATTTTGCAACTTGCCAATTTATATGCATCCTAAATAAATTACAGGTGGTATATTTGTCCTCACGAGCTGTCATTTATACTCATGCACATATACATCCTAAAAATAAATGTATAGTCTCAGAACCACACACATTCCCAGAAAGTGACACGGAATTACACACCAACATCAGCATCTTTGTAAGGAAACTTTATCTTTCTCATCAATTGTTTTTTCTTGGTGCCAGCAGAGATTCACAAGTAGCAGTCAGCAGCAGCACTATCAAAATGTATTTTTAAGCCCATTGTGTTGTTTTGAAAAACTAAATGATTAATTAATAACCATATAGCAAACATATCTCTACATACAGCTTAGAATGAATCATACAGATCACCGTAAACGTTCTGAAGTCGCCACTACAGTAGAAAAATACAGCCTAATTAATTATAATTGATCACAAAGATTAGACTCAAATTCTTCCAGCATGGCAGAAGAAGCCCAAACACAGGAAATAAATCAAAAAAACTATTCTCTGAATCCACAATGCACCAACAAGCTTTAGAGATAAACAGATTTATTTTAATTATAGTTTTTTTAAAAATCATTTAAGAACATTTTCAAGTCTTTGGGAAAAAAACTACAAAGCAGCAGAAGGGGTAGAGCTAAAGTCAGAAAAGCGTTGATACAGTGACACTGAAGTCCTTCCGGGTATCGCGTTGTAGAATGCAGGGTACAGGGCAGTGGTCACAGTGTAGGTCAGTGGTTAGGGTGTTTGCTTAGAATGAGGATCCCCAGAACATGCACACGCGCACACACACACACACACACACTCTCACACACAGAGTGCAAAGTGTTCCCCTAAATAGAAGTTGGCACAGTGTGTGTGTGTATTATCATTATGACTGCAGAGGCGGCCTTGATGCATGATTCTCGTTGCACACTCTTTAGTAGCTGATCGGCTTTTACAAGGCTTTCTTTTGTCAGTTATCATTGTGAATGTCTATTCTTCCTACTCAGGACCCATTTCCCCTCCTTTTGATTAGAGAGTGATCTGTCCAGTAACCATGGACATGGACACAGATCTAGACACCACAACTCCCCACTCACAGGTCCTAGCACAGTGCACGAGCCAAAAGAAAACTGGACCCTCTAATAGGGCCCTCAAAAGCCTTCTGAATCTCTTAGAAAACTAGGGTGAGGAGAAAGAAACACCTCCTATTCCCAACCACCTCTCCTCTTTGGCTGTAAGACGACAAAGAAGTGCACCGTGTGAGTGATACAGATAGTGACAGGGAGTCCGGTCCCTGGACTCCATCGCTGCGTGCTCAGCTCGGTCCTGGCTTCTATGTATCTGTGAAATCAGCCCGCACAACCTCGTTATTACTCCAGTTCATGGTGTGTTATCAGACAGCCCCAATACTCTTCTAACTGAGGTATTAAAGCCCAGAAACACCTCAAATAAAGAGGTGTCCATAATGGGGATAATCAGGTATCAAACTGGGACAATTCTGAATCATAGGGAACCTTTTCACATATGTTAGCATGGCTGCTAGAATATTTATTTCCTAGATAGTCTACATTGCAGGCTTTGAACAGAGATCAGGCGATGGAGAAAACATGGGCTTCAAAGAGCGAAAAAAATCTGACTAACTCCAACGTCTACTCCGTGACCTTGACCAAGTGACTTAAGCTTTCTGAGAAATGGATTCTGCATTCATAAATTTAGTATAATAATCCATCATTGGTGAGAAGTAATTGAGGATACTGGAAACATAAATAAGCAACAGCAGCTAAAACAATGTAGAGGGACTCCTAGTTTACATGTGGCATCACATTATTTCATTATGGTGCTTTCCACTTTTTGACAACTCACTACGATAGTAACACAAATTCTCTTTATTTTGGAACAAGAACTTGGCAAATGAGTAGTTAGGAGCTTAAATCCTGTCCCATAAATAAAATATTAAAATCTGATTTTAGCTTAGAGCCCATTGGATGTAACAGATATATAGGAAATGTTCATGCATTTATTAATATAGTTGGTTGTGTTAATAGCGACCTCACTAATTTAAAATAATTTTGGAGATGGCCCAGCCCAATTATGGGATACTTTTTAAAAATAGGCTTAATTACTTTCAAACATATTCAGTAACTGAAATAATTCTGAAAAGAGTTGCCTGGGAGGATACATGGAGCCATGCAGGAACCAAGATTTATAATCAGTATATAAAAACTGAGGAAAATATCAGGTTAATTCTGGTCAACTGTGGTGTAACAGTGTAACAGTTTAGATCTAGAATGGCCCCAAAGGCCTCATGTGATCAGAGGTGGGACTTTGGGGAGGTGACTGGATCATGGAGTTGCTGTGTTCATCTGAGAATTAATCCACGGATGAGTTCAGAGTTACATGTCCTGATAGGAAGAGGTGGGTCACTGTGGCGTGACCTGGAAGGGTGTATCTTCTCTCCAGCTCCTCTCTTCTCTGCTTTCTGACTGCCATGGGGTAGGCAGCTTTTTCTCCACGCCGGCCCTTACACCATGCTGTTTCTGCCTTGGAGCTGGCTGTTGATAAACTGTAACCATGTACCAAAATAAACTTCACCTCTGTTAAGTGGTAGGTGTGGTATATTTGTCCCAGAGATAAGAAAAGTGATTAAGGGCCTTACTTGCAAGCTTGCAGTCATGAGTTTGATCCCTGGTACTAAAAAATAAAAAATAAACAAAAATGGAAAGAAAAAAGTGATTAAAACAGACAGAAAAAACTCTAGTCTCATGCCAGAAAAGCTGACTTCTCCACTTTTGTATCTATCTACATGGAAATTAACACCCTCCTAAACAACCAAAAGGTCATAGATGAAATTAAGGAAGAAATGAAACAATATGTACAACTAAGTGAGAATGCAGATTCAATATACCAGAACTTATGGGACACAGTGAAAGCAGTCCTAAGAGGGAAACTTATAGCAATGAATTCTCACATCAGGGAAAATAGACCAAGCACAAATAAACCACTTAATGTTGCACCTCAAGCTCCCAGAAAAAGAAGAGCAAAATAAACCCAAGCCCATACAAGGGAGGAAATTATAAAGATCAGAGCAGAAATTAATGCAATGGAGACTATGGAAACAATATAAAGAATTAACGAATCAAAAAGTTGGGTGTTTTTAAAGAATAAAAAAATTGATAAAACTTTGGCCAAACTTAACAAAAAAAAAAAAAGGAAAGAAAAGATTTAAATTAATGCATTGAGGAATGAAAGGGTTGAAGTCACAACAGATCCTGTGGGAATTCAGAAGATCATCAATCTTTACCCCATAAGATGGAAAACACAAAAAAAATTAACAGATTCTAGATATATATGAATCACCAAAGCTGAATCACAAAGATATAAAAATTCTGAATAACCCAATACCAGTTAATGAGATTGAAAATGTAATTAAAAACTTACCAACAAATAAAAACCCAGGCTCTGATGGATTTCACGGATAATTTTAAAAGAAATTTAAAGATTTAATGCCAATACTCCTCAAACTCTTTAATGAAATTGAAAGGGAAGCAATACCCCTAAATCACTCCTGGAAACAAATATTACCCTGACATCAAAAGCAGAGAAAAACCCAACCAAAAAAGAAAAACGCAGGCCAATCTTCCTAATCAACATAGAAGAAAAAATCCTCAGTAAGATGCTAGCAAACAGAATGCAGCAAATCATCAAGAAGAGTATGCACCATGACCAAGTGAGATTCATCCCAGGAATGCAGTGATGGTTTGCCATAAACAAATCAGTAAGTGTAAAGCACCATATCAACAGAATCAAAGACCAGGGATCAGAGATTTAGCTCAGTGGCATAAGTGCCCCCCTGGCAAGTGTGAGATCATGAGTTTGATCCCCATTACAAAAAAAAAAAATCATCTCCATAGATGCAGAAAAAAGATTTTGACAAAGCGTAACACTCATTCATGATAAAACCCATACAGAAAGTTGGAAGAGTTCATCTTTACCTCAATCTGATAAAAGCCATCTATGAAAAATGAACAGTCAGTATCATACTAAATGGACAAAAAAATTGAAACCTTTCCCTCTGAATTTAGGAACAATACAAGGATGCTCACTCTCACCTCTGCTATTCAACACAGTTCTGGAAACATCAGCCAGAACAATTAGGCAAGAAAAAGAAATAAAAGGAATAAAGATAGGAAATGAAGAAATTAAATTATATTGTTCATGGATGACATGATACACTACATAGAAGACCCCAAAAAACTTCAAGAAAAGACTTCTAGATTAAATAACCAAATTCAGTATCATACCTGGATACAAAGTCAACACAAACAATAAACTCATTGAGAGAGAAATTAGGGAAAACACACCCTTCACAATAGCATCTGAAAAAATAAAATACTTAGGAATCAATCTAACACAAGAAGTAAAAGATCTGTACATTGAACATTATAGTACTCTGAAAAAGGAAATTGAAGAGGATCTCAGAAAATGGAAATGTATCCCTTGCTCTTGGAAAGGAAGAACAAACACTGTGGAATGGCCATACTCCCAAAACTCTCATACAAATTTATGGCAATCCCAATCAAAATACCATTAGTGTACCTCAAAAATCAAGAGAAAATATTCCTAAAATTCATTTGGACATGGAAGAGATGTAGAATAGCAAAAGCAATTCTGGACAACAAAGGCAAGGTAGGAGACATCACAATTCTTGATTTGAAATTATACTACAAAGTTACTATGATAAAATCAGCATGCTACTGGCAATAAAACAGACCTGAGGATCAGCAGGATGAATTAGAAGATGGAAACACAGGTACAAACACACTTATCCACCTTATCTTTGACAAATGGGCCAAGCATGTTCACTGAAAGAAAGCCTCTTTAATAAATGGTGCTGGAAAAACTGGCTCTCTACATACCAAAGAATAAAACTAGACCCATGTCTATCACCATGCACTAAACTAAAGTCAGAATAGATCAAAGATCTAAATACTAAAACATAAACACTAAATCTACTGGAAGAAAAAGTAGGTAGAAATCTTGAAGACATAGGTGTAGGCAGAAACTTCATAAGTAAAACCCAAACTGCACGGGAATTACTTCAAAGAATCAACAACTGGGATCTCATCCTATTAAAATGTTTTGCATATCAAAAGAAATTACCAACAGAGATAAAAGACAACCCAAAAATTTAGCCAACTGTCCCTCAAACAAAGAACTTATATGTAGAACATATGAAGAATTAAAAAAAAAATTAGAACTCCCCAAATTCAAAGATCCAATCCAAAAATGGACATCTGGGATGAATGCACGTTTCTCAAATGAAGATACACAAATAGCAAATAAATACATGAAAACATCATTTATTTATAGAGATGCAAATTAAAACAACACAGATTCCATCTCACTCCAAAAAAAATAGCTATTATGAAGAAATCAGCCAGTAAGAAATGGTGGAGAATCTGTGTGATGGGAATGCAGACTGGTGCAACCAATGTGGAAATCAGTGTGGAGATTTCTCAAAGCCTAAGATTACAGCTCCCATTAGACCCAGCTATTGTACTTTTGGATATTTTCTCAGAATAATTAAAAATATCATATCACATCAATATATGTGAAGACATGTTTATAGCAGCATAATTTTCTATAGATAAATCTTGGAAACAACCCAAATGCCCATCAACCAAGGAATGGATTTTTTAAAAAGTGTGGTATTTTTATACAATGGAGTACTACTCAGCTATAAAAAGAGAAGATACAAAAAAATGTTTATATGCCGGGCATGGTGGCACATGTCTGTAATCCCAGCACTCGGGAGGCTGAGGCAGGAGGACCATTGCAAGTTTGAGGCCAGCCTGGGCTACAAAGTTAGTTCAAAACCAGTTTGAACTGTGTAGCAAGACCCTGTCTCAAAAAAAAAGTGATTATAAAAAATCATTAAGGGATAAGTAATTTTCCCAAGCTACAGCTCTTAATTTATAGAGTTAGGTAAATTTAGTATCATGACAGAAGACTTCCATGTATGCAGATTGTGTTTGTATAAACAGCTGTGAACTTTTAGAGGACTAGCTAACCATGCAGCAAAACTTACAATTACAATACTTATATTGATTTTGTAAAAAAATACTTTACTTTGTATTGCTGCTTCTAACAACTATTTTCAATACCATTATACAGAAGAGGTCACTGAGCCCAAGACAGAAAAAATGACTCATCCAAGATTTCTTTATCACAAAGAAGCAAGAAATCTAATACAGCCTCAGTGTTTCATCTTTAGGAGCACACAGGGTCTCCAAGGGTGAGAGGGAAGCACAGGGATATTTTGTGCTAGAAAGTAGTAACTCAGTCATTTTAGGATGAGAAAATCTACCTCGAGTTAAAAGATTGTAAAGATCTATGCTTCAGAAATGATATACTTCTATGTTCACTGAGAAAACTTAAAGAGAAAATTACAATAATATAATAATGTTTTAAAATAAATCTGTATGCTATTAACCAATAGAAAACAATTTATATTCTATGGGTTTGTGTAGGTTGAGAGGGAAAGAAAAAAAACAGCAAGGAAATGAATATAATTGAGCATTTTATTCATTCTAAATATAGAGGTTGATGCACTTAAGAGTTTGGAGTTCCTAGCATTAAACCAAAACCTCCAATAGAACCTTGGCCCTCAAGATGGAAACTTCTCCAATAAAGACAACTATTTCTAATTTTAGGCACTTCAAAGAGATTAATTTTAACCCTCCAATATTGGTTTATTTCACCTAGCAGAAGCTATCTGGAGATATCAGTAATTGACCCCATCTCTACTTTGGTTTCAGAATTATTTTTTCCATGAAGAAGAGAGGTCATCAATTTAGTAAAGGGGGGTTTTGTCAAGTAAATGGAAGTCAATAGTATATAAATAGGAAGGAATTTCCTAAGTTAATTTAGAGAGATGTAATTTTCATTAGGGCAAAGAGAATGATGGTCAAACAAAAGTGCATGATTCATGGGGAAGCTACAATCAGGGGCTACCATTACTGGAAATAGCACACAGGTGACTTCCAGGAGGAAATTGGGCAGTTTGCAACTGCCTAATCTATGTGCTTGCCCATAGCTGGCACCAAGGAACAATAGCTTCACTTCTTTTCCAATACTGAATCTCATGACAGTATTTTGCATTGGCAGAATATAGCCTGGAGTTATGGTGGTAAAAGATGCCGGGGAACACAGTTCTCAATCTTCTTTACTGCAATTATTTAAAGGGGTAGGTTAATACTGATTTATAATAGATAATTCAGAACAAATCACATTTTTCTCAGGTTAAATCCATAAGATACTTTTATACTAATTTTCTAACCAATAATAGCAACAACTTCATAGATGTAATATATGTCTATCAGATAGACAGATAGAAAGATCGACTTATCTACTCTTTAAAAAGTAGAGATTCAAAGTCCCTTCAGGAACTAGCTATTTCTGTTATTATTTATTCCTCTCCTAGTTTAGACTCCTTCTTTGATAGCCAATACACTAAAGGTTAAGTTGTAAAGTCAATCCCAATTAGCATATCTCATATAAAACTATAAGGAAAAGCAAGAAGATAAAATGAAATGATACCTGCAATTTATGTTTACACATACATAGCCCAAACACACACACATGTACATATATATAATACATACATATACGCAAAAGAGAAACATACAACAAACGTAGTCCTCACTTTTGCTAAGAGTCACAAAGCTCAAAAGCTGTAGTTAGACTTTCAGCTCCCTTCTTCTACCAACCTTTCCATGTTCCCTTTATAATCAGCCAGCATTTAAGCCAACTGTGACAATTTATCTGCTAAAATGATTCAAACCTTTATTCATGGAGGTGCTTATATTTAGTTGCTCCAGAATTCCACTAACTTCTACCACTGAATGCAGAGTAATCCTCCTAGGCTCCAGACAAGCTCCCCATTACCTTCCTTGTGTAACAGCAACCTGATTATCCCTTAATAATCAGAATTAGTCAGTAATAATACAGTAATTCCCTTACTTATCTGTTGGTTAAGTGGTACTAGAAACTTGTACGCATCCAGGTTATTGCTTCAACTTTCCCCCAAAGGAAGTGTTTCTCATATGGGAACTTAGACCTCTAAACTAGGAGAGTGCAAATGATAGGGTTGGGAGTAAATATTGATTTTCTAGATTCATATATACCAGCTATCAGATGTTAATCAGTTTCTAACACTGTGAAAAAATACTAAGGAAATAAACTTAAAGGAAGAGTTATCTACTGTGGCTCATGCTTCCAGAGGTTCCAGTCCATAATGAGCTCACTCCAGTAATATAGGTCTGTGGCAAGGTAGAACATAATGTTTGAAGGAAATGGCTGAGGGAAATTGTTCACCTCGTGCTAGCCAGGAAGCAGAGAAAAGGGAAATTGCCAGACAATAAGGGGTCAGGACCAGAAATTATCTTCCCATGCACGCCCTGTGATCCAAGCCTTCCAACTATGCCCCATGCCCTGACTTCATCAGTGAATTAATCCACTTGATGAAGTTAAACTCCTCATGACCCCATCACTTTCCACAAACCCCATCAACTGGCAACCAAACTTTTGACATATGCATTCTGGGGTCATTTCAAACATGAACCATAAAATGTATCATATATGGGTTACTGGTTGTGAGTACTTATTGCATGTTGCTTCTAGATAAAATGAGGGACAGAGGAAGATCAGTGAACATCATGAGTGTGACATATTCTCTCATTTTTCTTTCCTTTTTTTTCTTTATTCTCTTTTAAGCTATAAAATAAAAATTCTTTGGTCAGAATAAAAATATTTGTGCGATACCAAGACAGTGAATAATGCATTCAATAAGTCCACAGATGGTGGTGCTGGCAGAAGCACTGCTGACTGGGAAAAGAAGACCCATATCCACAGTTTGCATCTATTCCAGGAAAAGAAAAAAAAATGCTGCCCCCTCAACAATGGAAAGAGTCCAATGTAATCAACTCACCACCAGGTGGCTGGCTGATCCTCCTGAGAGATGTGGCCATATCGGGAGACCCAACTCTAGTCTCTGCCATTTATGTTGACATGTTGACATGCTGGGCATTCAGCAGTAGCAGTAAGATCAGTCTTGGTGAAGGAGCCATTCTGTGGAGCTCATGAATAACATCAATCCCTGTTAACTTGGACACTTTGTTGATTAGTGAGTTGTGGAGTATCTGGGGGAAAAGCCAGAAACAAGCCACAGACGAGATCATCTAGTGCCTGTAATTGTGATTGCTGAATCTTCTCTGCAGATGACACCCTTTGGTGAGCAATCATATGGGTAAGAATTAACCTGAACATTATGCCAACGCCAAAATGTCTAACCACGTACTTATTTCCAAGAACATGCTCTGTCGCCAAGCCTATAAACTGGATCTTAGCAATTTCATGACCATTCCTTTTTTGTCACTGTTTACTTTAGATCTGCAGCTCTCGGTATCTCTGAAAGTTCTTCCCATAGCTAAGTTTTCCTTCTCTTTTGTCTTCTTAGGCCCCTTCTGACAGGCAGCAGCAATGCAATCCTGTCTGCTCCCACATTGTCATGCAGAGTCATCCATGAATCAAAGGACCCAGTATTTTTTCTTCTCCAGTCAAGTGATTATAAGCATAGTCCCATTAGCCCATAGGTGTGGGGTGAAAGGTAGGCAAGCATGCACAGGCCAGGAAGGTTGTTCCAGGAAGGTTGGTGCTGAATCTCAAAGTAAAAGAATCACGGGAAAATTGTTGCTGATGACTTCAGCTGACTGCACCACCAAAGAAAGTTATCCTCAGGAGGATGTCCAGAAAGTACTGGCGCAGCCTTGTTGTACCTGCCGTCTGTTAAGGTCCACACACCTGCCCACAGCAGCTTCAGAAACTCTGGGCTTTGATTTTCATTTTGGCTTCCAAATCTTATAAAAAATACTTCTTTTTGGTCAAATCTACTGGAGAACTTGCTGAGAAGAGACTCTGGGAAATGTAGTTTGAAAAATCAAGATCATAAGATCAGGGCAGAGGAGTGAACAGTTGCTGTCAAAGAAAAATTATTGTTAAATAAAATTTAACAAACTTTATTTGATCAAAGAACAATTCATGAATTGGGCCACACTCAGCGGCAGAAGAGATTCAGAGATTCTGCCCTGCAATGTAAGCAGTAAGCATTGATGGAAATTACATGGAAAGAAAGGACAGAAATAACTTAAAAGATTACAGCTGAAAGTGTGCCTTATTTGGTTATGGAAGGATCCGTTGTCTGCCTGTGATTGGCTGAAGCTGAGTTTCTTATGATTGGCTGAAATTCACTGCTTATTATACTCCTAAATTAGGTTTTCAGTTTGTTTAGCTACTAAGTTAGGTTACAGTTGCTTACATAGGGGCCCAAAGTATGGAAACAACCTCAAATCAGAGGTCCCCTCCTCATTTAATGTAAGGCCAGTGGTTCCCTGGTTGTTTAATATTCAGAAAGGGGCATAGATTGTACTGTGCTGACCATAGAAACAGAAAGCTTGCAGTGTATTTAATGAAGACGCAGGATCCCTCAGACAAAGCACAGCCCAGGACAATTTCTCAGTGTAAGTTACAGGAGAAGAAAAAGCTAGAAATATAAGCCCTTAATACATGACCAGATCCTCATTTACCCACAAGAAACTAAGGCCCAGAGAGAAGATAAAACTTTCCTAAAATCACATAACTACTGACATAGTCACAACTTGAACCCATAAAACATTTAAAAATTCTTTCCACCACTCCGTGGTTGCAGTTTGAATGACTCTGAAAAGTCTTGCCAAAGCAAAAGTTCTTCCTCCTAAACACCATGCTCTTGGATTCACTGTTCTAAACCCAGGACACTGCTCAGTGAGTCCTGTGCACGTTAACAAATTGTACCCAAAAGATTAAAGTTCTCAAAGCGCTTTACTTTTAGTGGGATGGGATTTTAATTTCTAAAACACTCAAATACCAAACAGATCTCCGTTTGAAGTTTCTCTTCTTTCTTTCTTCTAGTCTCTGCGGTAAGGCTTAAATCCTTCTGTCATCAGACAAGAACATTCTATCCTCTGAGATAAATCCAAACTTCCATTTAGCACACAAACAGATCATGATTTTACAACCACCCTAGACTCTGCCTGGACAGGCTGCCTAAACAAGGCTTTCCTTTTCCTGATCTCAACAACCCCAGAAGCACAGCAAGCCTCTGAGCTGCAAATCTTTTTTTTTTTTTTTTTTTTTTTGCCTCACAGATCTGTTCCCACTGCTTCACCATTCTGGCTTATTATCTCTGCCCAGATAAACATTAGCATAGCATATTATCATATCTAAAACCCAATCATACTTCAATTTCCCTGGTTACAGATTAGGGTAACTTAATCCTTTGGAGGAGAGAAAATCTGGCAACATTTCTGTCTTTAGTGATAAGAATGGGATTGCCGTTTTGCCAAACCCACAGGAAGAATAAAAGCACTATGTTGAATTCTGCTTTGTCCAGCACCTGTCCACAGCAGCCCTTGGAGAGTTGAAAGGGCCTAGGGAGCAGCAGGCTGATGATGCGCATAGTAACGGTCAGAGCCTGGCACTGCAGTGTCACATCCTTTGGAAAAACCAGCTCTGCACTGCGTGGCTTAGCAGTGGGACCCAGTGAAGACTCTTGTATTGGCCCTCTATATAATGTAGACATTTACTTCCACTGGGATTCATGGGTGAATGTGTCTCAGTGACATCTGTGCAGAGACAGAGAAAGATGGCAGTGCCCCAGGAAAGTTCCGGGCTCTCCTTATGAACAAGTGTCATGGTAGGAGGACATGGCTGCATGGCTGGGGCCCCAGCTGTTGCTAGCAGTAGCCTGGATATGACCGACTGGATTAGCTACTCATCTTCCTTAAGGTCACTGGGGTAGCACTGCAAAGGAGATGGGGATGAGAGATCAGGACAGGGAGAGAGGCTTAGCATTTTGCCTACCGTACACCTCATGTTCTCTTGTGCTTAAGAACTCGTCTTTTCAATGCACAGGGGAAAGTTCAGGGACCAGGAAAATCTGGACAGTCTGAGTCTGGATTTTGCTATACAATGTTCCCTTCTCCCTGCTACTTGCACCACATTTTCCCTCAGGCCAGACAGTTGCTGGAATAAGGTGAATTGGCTGAACTCAGAGTGAGTATGGAGTGCCTGCCAACGCTTATTTCTGATTCATCTCCAGAACTTGTCCATTTTCCCAATAGAACAAACACCAAAATAGAATTTCACAGCTCTCTAACTGACAGGAAGAGAAAAAGTCCCTGTTCAGCTTAAAATGGTTTTTCAGTAAGAGGCTCCAGAGAATTCTTGAAGAGATTGGCACTGGCCATGCGTAGGCCAGAAAGTATGCTTTCCAATTATCTGACATCCTCTTCCAACACATCCAGGGCACTTTTTGCATCTCATTTGCATCAAATTTATTTTAGCACATTTTTATTATTCCTTTATTATTCTCCTTTCGGTTCCAAACTTTCAATAATGGAGAGTTATTATGTTAAGTAATTCTATGCTGATAAGCAACCACTATACTCTGCATCTCTCTCTACTCTCCATGAACTACCCTCTTCCTCCCCAATAGCACACATAGAAATATCTCCACCTGTCACTCCCGTCACTGGCATGAAGTATTTTATATAGTAACATTGAGACTTGGAAAGAATCTGAATCATAAAAAGGTGATCCTCAAACTTACCTAGGAATTTTTTTAACATCTAGCATCCCCTTTGTTAATAGAAACAACTTTATAATAGAACACTCAATAAAATACTTCGCTGTTTTTCACATCAGCAATCTCTACCACAATAGTAAAATATGCCCTGGATTTTGATGAAGAAAAGAAGATATGGAAATGGAGAGCACTGGTTAGGGCAGGAGGGAAGAGAAAGAATGTGGAACTAGACAAAGAGGAAGAACTTGGAGGGACTGTGTAACCTCTTTCAAGTTTCCACCAGAGTATAATGTACCGCAGTCAGCATGCTTACTGACTTCCGGTGGACTTAAACACAGATAGAAGGTGGCAGGTAATGTATCACTGGAGCTCACAGTATTCTCTACGGGGGAAGAGATTGAATGACCAGAGGTATGGTTAGCCTAATTCTTGTCATCTGACTGGTCATAGCCATTCATATTCTCATTTTTGAAATCTCATCAATTTTCTGTGCCTCTTAGTTATCCTCAACCTCAGGCCACTCCTAGAATTTTCAAGTTTTTTTCTAAATAACCTAATTTTCCTGTGCTCATTGACCCACACAGAATTTTTTTCACGGGGTTGGGAGAACTCCCCACCGAGAGGGAATTACCACGTTCACACAGACAGGTTAACGACCATGGGGAAAGGCTAACATTCCTGCTGTATCTTTCACGCTTAGACTCTAGAACTAAGACTAGATGCATAAGCAAACCTTAGGCAATGCCAGACAGGTGAAAAATGAGCTGTGAACTACCCCCTGCCGGAGAAGGCAAGGCCTCTGCTTAAATCATAACGGCACAGTTGACGCAATCGCAGGAGGAGGCTTGCCCCACTAATCCCTCAGGAGAAAACTGTCCATGTACAATGCCTTCACCTCATTAGAGCTTCGGTTCACTTATTAAATATTGAACACATCATATGGTTCTCTTTGGTGCAGAAGAGCAGAGTCCTTGTTCTTGGAGGGGGATGCTGTGTATCCTCCTGAGAAAGTCCAGTTGGCTGTGCTAATTGCTAACAGATTTCGCACACACTGTTATTTCTTCATTTGCCCAGGAAGTACATGCTGCACCACAGGAGATGTGGGACAGAACTTCGTTGCTAGGAGTCTTAATGATAGTGGCAATTAATTATTCACACCAGTAAAAGGAAAATAAAAAACTTAATGAGCAGCCTAGCAGTGGCACCTACTCTAGGTAGCTGAATAAGATGAGGAAAATTTATGGAAACCTCTGGTCATTTAATCTATCCCCTGGTCTTTAGATGGGATCATGCATCATGGCAGAGCCAGAAAGGACCTGGCTGAGACTCAATTCACAGATAATGGAAAACTGATATCTGGAACAAGGAAATAACTTGCCTAAGGCACAAAGAAAGTGAGTATCCCTGGGCTGTTACTATCTGCTACATTCTAAGTTTTATATCCATGTGCTTATTTAATCTTAGTAACTCTGTAAAGCAGATGCTGAGCAAAGATGGTCTTGCTTATATGGAAATTCACTTGAGACAACTTTCTCCTACTTCCATGTCTACAACCTGTTTACCCTTTCTCCCCACAAGCTACCTGAACCAGTGGGTGCAGATTAAAGAGGAAACAAGCAATCCAGAGTGCACCCAGCACATAGATTTTTTTTTAACCTATTATTGAAGCCACAGGACAGAAAGGGTCCAGGTAGATGAGTTCCCTCCATGACTGACCATAACCAGTCTAGATTCAGTGTTCTTGGGACCTCTGCTTCTTAACTTTCAGTGACTATTGTGTCACATTCAACATAAATTTCCTTTTGCTTAGGCTAGTTCTAGGGAGTTTCCGCTGCTTGCAATCATAATCCCTCCATCTAACACAATGAAATATTATCCAGGCTTAAAAACAAAAGAAATTCTGACGTGCTACAACATGAATAAACCTAGAGGAAATTATGCTAACTGATATAAGTCAGTTATCAAAAGATAAGTACTCATTCCACTGTGATTGTAAAAATCACAGAGACAGAAAGTAGACGTGGTTTTTAGGGGCTGGGTGAAAGGAAGACGAAGAGTTAGCATTTCCTGGGAATAGATTATCAGTTTTATACAATGAAAAGAGTTTAAGAAATTGATGGTGATAAAGGTTGCACAATATTATGAACCCACTTAATACCACTGTGCACTTAAAAATGGTTAATGTGCTTATTCATACCCCATTAATATATATAACTTTTATGTTTTTATGTATCAGTTAAAGAAATAAATGGTTAAATTGGCAAGTTTTGTTATGCATATCTTGCTGTGAAATAATAGGGATAAAAGTAATATTTTAAAAATTTCCCTGTGCATAACTGTGGGTTTACACCTACATGCTGAGTTGAAGCAAGACAGGTAAAGGAGTTCTAGTAAGGAGATAAGGAAAAAGAGAGGAGTTAGCCTTGTACAACTGTGGAATGGGAAGGAAAATGCATCTTCTACTGGGAGGCACAAGGTATCTCCTGGTCCTAAACTACTAGTAATAAATGTAAGTGATGCCCATTAGTATTAAACTAACATCTGAGCTCTATCTAGGTCCTGGTTCCTGAACACTCCACATGCATGCAGACTCCCTGAAGATTGATCATGGCTTCTCATGCATGGCTGATGTACCAAAATGAACTACTGAGTTCTTAACAACTCTGAAAGATAGATACTATTATTACCCCCATTTTACAAATGAAAACACTAGGATAGAGGTTAACTCACTAGTTTAACATCACCTAGCAAGCAAAAGGAAGAGTCAAGTTTGAACTCAAAGAGTATATCTTTCTAGCCCATGGTCTAAGTGGTGATTGGGCAATAGACTATGTGGGTCCCACCTTCTCTTTAAAGATCTTAACAAGAATTTTTCAGAATTTCTGGGGGAAAACTTGGTAGCTATCAACAAATAGCAAAATCTCTTATACACGAAAAATGTCTTGGGATAAAAATTTTATAAAGAAAAATAATAGCTATCACTAACAATTTTAATCTATGGGATTTAAGACATTGCCTAAGTAGTCAAACAACTCTGATTACATTCTGCTCTTCACCTCAATGAGAAGGACCATAGATAAGAATTCAGCATAGATTTTGGTACATCAGTAGAACTTTTTGCACCATTTTGGTAAACTGGCCATGTGTGAGATTCTGTGACCAGTCCTCAGGAGCAATGAGTGTTAGAGTTTTGGGAGTTAGTAGATATCAGCAATATTTTATATAACCATTGTGATAAAGTATGTTACCTATAAAATGAAATAAAAAATCAAAATGTTCAATTGTAAAAATCTGAGCCACGTGCGGGGCACACACACCTGTAACCTCAGTGCTCTGAGAGCCAGAGGCGGGAGGATAGCAAGGTTGGGTTCACCCTGAGCAATTCTGAACTTAGCAAAACCTTGTCCTAAAATAAAAAACAAAGGGCTGGGGATATAATTCAATGTGAAGGTCATGGGTTGAGTTTCCACAAATGGAAAAAAAAATCTGTGTTGCTTTAACCCTTGTTTATTTGTTTGTTTGTACTACAAACCAAGACTCAGAATCAGCCATGATTCTGCGCAACTTAAAATTCATGTGCAACTTACAACTATTCAATACACAGAGCCAGGCCAAAGCCATGCATGTTATCATCTCTTAACTTTGAGCAGAAAACACAGAACCCTTTCCTAGATGAGAGGGGAGGGATGATTGGAATGAACAGAGGATACATACAAAAGGGAACATTACTGTAGTTTGAGAAAAAGATATTGTAAGGGTCACAGACATAGCTGAATAGTCATTCAAGATACTAACTGCCTACAGAGAAAAATATTGTTTTAATAGAATCATGCCAACTTTTGGCTTCTGTTTCAAGACATATGTAGGAATAAGAATTGAAATATAATATATTAGAGTTCAGTGTCTGAAGTATCTGGCTCACAGCCTTGTTTCCTGTGAAAACTATACAAGAGAATAAGTTGATTTCCTATTTTTATTAAAGGTTGCCAACCAGATAATTCATTTGCAGCATCCAGATTTTATAATCCAGAGAATATAAAGGAGAAGTAGGGTCGGGAAAGCAGAGGAGAAGAAAAGAACATAAGGGACACTGTCTGCACATTCGACTTCAATGAGTGAGCAGACTACAGATGCTCCTGAACTTATGATGGGGTCATGTTCCAGATAAATCCATCGTAGATTGAAAATATCAAAAGTTACAAATGTATTCAACACCCCTAACCTGATAAACATCATACTCAGCAACACAGTTCACTAGAGTGTCAGATATTTCCTCTAAAAATCACAAGGGCTGACTGGGAGCTCACTCGTTCCTGCTGCCCAGCATGTGAAAGGGTATCACAAGACATATTGCTAGCCAAGAAAAAAGGTAAAATTCAAATTTGAAGTGTAGTTTTTTACTCAGTACATATCACTTTCATGCCACTGTCAAATTTACAAATTCTAAATTGGGCCATTCTAAGTTAGGGACAGCCTGTAAAGAATTTGAAAACCTATAGCCTAGGAATTGCTTTGCATGACCTTTCTGTCTTTCACCCAGTATAAGGTACTATAAAACCAAGGGCCATTAGGATGGACTGGCTATGCTCCTAATATTTGTTTATAGAGAAAAATTATGTTCATAGAGAAAAATTATACTCGTGCATGGTGGAGAGAGGGCTGCATGAAGAGATTCTGGAAAAGAGAACAGCTCAAGGTTTAGAAAGACAAACTATGTGATAAAAAGACCATCCCATACTCTATCAAGCATCTCTTTCATGAATTCCCAGAGACCACATCCAAAACCACTTATTTAACATGTCTAATACTCATTCATACCACCGTATTTTCTTTTATGTTTGTTCCTAACCATGTAGTACATAGACAACTTACACTTTTATAGTACTTTATCATTTATAAGGTATATTCTCACTTAATATGTCTCCAGGTCCTCCAAGTAGTCTTACTGGTAGGTATCATTACAAGTAAGAATACCAAGTTTCATGCAGACTAAGATTGTGCTCAAAATGTGAGAAGGATCTATCTGATTATGCTATGTGTCCATAGATTCACTCTCTCCCTCCTCCCCCAGTAGACTGTTATTTCAGTTGCTAGAATCCAATTACCTCTTTTCATGTAACCAAACCTATTTCACCTGATAACATTTCATCTACTCCTTTCATTCTTTTTCCACATGCTGCAGTTGAGCTGCCTTCCTCTTTCAGGTCTGACTCCCAAGTGTTACAGTCCCTTGGAATGGCTTAAAGGCCCAATCAGGACTCACAATCTGATGAGGTAAGCTGAAAGAAATAAGAGATCTCCTTCCCACTATACTTGAACCACACAAGATGGAAGCCCAGTGCTTCTAATATCTACTGTGCAGCATTTGATATTTAAAACAAGTGTAAAGGAGAGGAGGGCTGAGGGGTAGAATACGACTAGGTCCAGATGGGACTTCATGAGTCTCTGTGTTGAATTATGCATTCATACAGAGGGTGGCCCTTTGCCTTTTAAGTTAAGTAAAACAATGTGGGTTTTTACTTTTTTATATTAATTTGAATTTTTTTCTCATTTGTTTTAACTAATACATCATCTAATGTCTAGGGTAAAACTATCCCAAAGTATTCTCCAAGACAATAAAATAAAAACAGGATAATCTTTTCAGACAGAAGATGAAAACAGGAAAAATCTTATGGCCAAAACTCCAACTCAAGTATTCTGTCTGCAAATTCAGGACTCTTTGCTGGACCATGATGGTGCCTTTCTCTGTCTCCTTGTTCACATGATCTTAGCTTGAATAATCTCTCACATCCTTCCCTACCTGACCAAATTTGCTCATGTTCTACTGACAAACCTCTCTTCTTTCAACCAATAGTGTTATTATTTATTTAACTACTCCAGGTTTGTAATTACATAGAATGTGATGGACATTCTTGTTTATAATATTAGATACCAAGTAGATTCTAAGATATATGTGTATAGGAACTTGTCTTTTACTGCATCTGTATTCCTCAAAACTCCCTGGATAATGGGAACGCAGCATACATTCTAAATGCTCAACATTTTTCATAGAATTTACAAAAAAAAGTGCAGTACAAGAGGAAAGGCATGACACAGTGGTCAGACAGCCAAATGATGAAATAGAGACATGATGGAGATGTAACTTTTGGTGTCCGTACTCTGGTTCTGTGAAATAATGTAAACTTTAGGAATTCTTTCCTGAAATGCAGCACCTAATTTAAAGATGGCACTTTTTAATTTTTATTGTCATTAGCACATGTTTTCAGGACATAATGGTTCCATTCGTCATAGGGAATTAGTACATATGCATAACACATCTTAATTCTGTTTTACCTTCCCTCCCCTCCTGTCCCTCTCCTCACCCCAGATCTTCATCTTCTTCACATTTGAAAAGATATATCTCCATGTTTCCTATTATTTTTCTCTTTAATTAATTTCCACTTTGCATTTCTCATATAAGAGAGAGCGTGATATTTAGGTTTATGTGCCTGATTTATTTCACTACGGCCTTGTGATGCTTCCATACAAATGACTCGCTACCTCTGAAACCGAAAACTAAGAATCTATGGACTATAATAGAGTCCCAAGACAACAGTAGGTCTTGGACAATTTTTTAATGAAACCCAATCAAGACTTAGGTCCAAAACCAAGTTTTTCTCCATGGAGTAATCCCAGAACTACTTTCTTATTGACAATAAATAATCTAAAACATCTTTCATATTTTATATTTCATATTTTATTCATGTGTTAACAAAAAATAACTACTTTGTCAAATATCTACCATGTGCTAGACATTGCCAGACAGAGAGATATTTTGCATATATTATTTCCAATTCTTAAAAGAAGCTGCAAAGAGTGGATTATTACTGACATTTTACAACAAGAAGGAAGACATGGAAGAGTTTAAGTGGGAGTTCTGTTTAGGGAACCAGAAAGCCAAATAAACCTCCCCAGCAGAAATCACACAGAAATATAGGCTAAGAATCACATAAACATCTGTTAGAGAACTGAACACATAATAAGCTGAGAGGAAACTCTGAGGGCCAAAAATAAAGAGGGATCTGAGTCCACAGGCCAAGTACATGTGGTTTCAGCAAATGAGCCAATCCCATTGCTGCCTGGGATGTGGGGAGGGTTCTGGATTTGGTAACCTGGGGTTTTATTCCCAGACAGGACCAGGAAATAAAGGTAGAGCATAGAATTACGTCTTCTGACATGAAAGCAAGATGTCCACTGAGTTATGAATTCAGTGAAAGGGTGAATTCAAAAAACATGGGAAAATAACAGGAAAGCATTGTATGTATGCATGTATGTATGTATGTACGCTTCACCATGGTCTAGGAGCTAGTAGAAATAAAGCTTCTCTAAGAGCTTGTAACAGGAATATGACTCTGTACATAGGATATGAATTTCCCATTGTTAATCTCTAAAACCATAAAAAGACAGTTTCTGACCTGTTAATGGACCGAGGCAACTGGAAGTAAAATAGTAGCACTGAATTAGTATGTAATCCAAAATTATAAAACACAGAAGGCAAAGATACTCAGAAAGCAAATGTCAGTATATAAAATAAAGAAAAAAATTAGACTTGTAAACATACAGTGATGGAACTATCAGGGAAACCACAAAATAAAAACCTTAAAAGGTCAGTTATAGAAAAAATAGAATATTATAAAAAGAAACAGATAGTATAATGTACAACAGAAAAGTCTAAAAAAGAATAGAGTGGAAAATCTATGAGTAAACATTTAGTGAGTTAAATGAAACAAAATCAACAAAAGATTATTAAGGTTTCTGGAAGTGTGATGCTGAGATTCCATGCATTTATTACAGTATTCTGTAACTTTGATATACCTAAAAAATAAATAAACAGGGGGAATAGGTTAAATAGATTATGGATATAATTGAAAAGATGATTAATGAATATGGGAGTATTTATACATAAATTGCTCAGAATTAACTATAGAAAGAAAAATAGGAACTGGAAGAGTACCTCAGCAGTAGAACACTTGCCTGGCACATGAAAGACCTTGGGTTTGATCCCCAGGACCATCAGAAAGAATAAGAGCTGGGGAGAGAGAGACAGAGAGACAGAGACAGAGACAGAGACAGTAAAAAGAAATGGGAGATATATTAGCTGAAAAGATAATAGTACATTTCCAGATATTCAAGAAAGTCATATTTTTTTTTGTACCAGGGATCAAACTCCCAATCTCATGCTTACCAGGCAAGCACTTGAGCTGCTAAGCTAAATCTCCAGCAAAAATTTTAAATATTAAATAACAAAATGTAAAAAGAGAGAGGATGAATAAATTTTAAGCTTCTTATGTTGCTCAGGAGCAGAACACAGAAAAACTTTAAAGGAACCCAATCCAAACTTTAAGCTAAACATGCATGCTAAAATGTTAAGGGTAACCTTTAGAAGATGAAAACAGAAGGCATGAATTTCAAACAGTAGAAAAGGGAAAATGATTAAAAATAACAATCAACATAAGGCAGTAAAAAGAAGAACGACAGAAAAAGTAAGACCAAAAAAATCACAAAAATAAGAGAAATAAAATCAATTATTAATCACAGCAAATCTATGTGATCTATCTATGCTAGTTATAAAAGATAGTAAAATTTTTTAAACTCCAGTTCCTTGCTGTTTACACATGCAAATAATTCATAGAATTATTCATAGAATAGCCAAACCAAAAGACATCTAACTGAAAAAATAGACAACTTAACCTTACTACTACTTAGGAAATTAAGGGCAAAAATAATAGTACCTAACTTCATACCTATCAAGTTTACAAAACCATAAAATTCTATTTCCAATTGTTGTGAAATGAAGGCAGCATTTCTATATCACTGATAGAACTATACACTGATATAACCATTATGGAAAGATATGTGACAAGATTTAGTAAAGTTAAAAATATACATACCTTCAAGCTACAGACTATTCCTGCACAGAAATCCTAGAAAAACTGTTAAGCAAATGTGTCCAAATTTATTTTCAGAAATACTTATTATAGCCCAGATTTATATCGATAAAAGACGATAAGCAGCAAATGTATATCACAAAGCACATCCAGTGACACATTATTTACTACAGAATACTATGCAATGAGTAATAGGCATGAATAAATTACAACAACATGAATTAGGATAAATTTCAGAAACAATATTGAACAGCAAAGTGGTAGAATATAGGCTGATTTATATAAAGCGTATAGAAAAATCTTACAAAGCAATATCGAATGTTATATAGGTTCATAGATATAAAGTATAAAAACTTTCAAAAGCAATAGGTGCAAAGTAAGAAATGGAGGGAACAAATAAGCTCAGACAGGACACAGTCCTGAAAACATGTGTGAAATGTTGAAATTATACAAAGTAGCTGTTGTACCCATGAATTTTTTGCTATCTGTCTCTGCACTTTTCTCTGTGGTTGAAATATTTCACATGTTTAAAATACATATAATAATTCAGATATAGTCCACTTGTGAATTAACCATACTCCCAACCACCCCTCCTAAGAAGAAGAAAATGAGAAGACAAGCTGAGAAATGTGACGAACCAAAGAGGAATGGGAGAAAAGGGAGGAGAAAAAGTTTAAATGACTTGTCCAAGATCACATGGGTAGGCAGCTATTGGGCTGATATACCAGCCCGCACAGCTTGACTGCAAAGCACTTCCCACTTCTCTGCAAGCTGCTGCAGCCAGCTGAAAGACAGACTGTTTGAATAGCCTTCCTAGTTTAGAAGGGCTGAGCCCAGTCCTCTCCCTCCTCTTTGTGAACACATCTTGACTCATCCCTAACCTTCCTTTCCACCTCGTTTCACTCATTCTTTACCCTGCCTGATACCAGAAATCAAAAGCAGGTGCTGTGAGTTAGGCAAAAAGAAATGAATAACATCTTGAATTTTGACAGGTGAAGGCAGATAGGAGCATCCTGAGTCCCGCCATCCTACAGTCTGTCTGAAAATCTGCACCATTTCCACTGTGGAAATACGTTAATAATACCTCCAACTAATTACTCACTAAATTATTAACCATTTGCCAAGTGTTCGCTCAAATCTTAGCATTGTGCTCACAGGCGCATGATCTGGGAACAAGACGGAGCTTGTGATGCTGTTAATGCTGGGAGGAAAACATTCTACGTGATGAAAACTTACAAATGGAAAACAAAGCCCTAAGGCTTTAAAAATATAAAGGGAGAAAGAGATTGAACTTGAGAAAATGAAAACTCTATATAAACTAAGATATACTCAACTGAGGAAAACTGTTCCAAAGCACAGATATTCACTGGGAATGAAAAATAGACTGAAAAGGACTAGTGAGTGATAGATAAGAATGAATGTTGGTGATAAATATGAATAAGATATGAAATCTCAATGTGATATCCCAATGAAAAAGCAATTGCTTTTTTATTACATAACAAAAGGGACTGTGTCTCAGAAACAGCAAATGATCATTTATCTTTTAAAAATTGAGTAAACAGCACCTAGATTGCACATTGCATTTGAGGCAACTTGGGAACCATATATATATCAAATATATATATATATATGGAAGTTGTTCTGCACAGGATAATTCTAAGACATCTCAGAGACAATTAACATTTACTGTCCACTACAGGGCCAGCACAGGGCTGGGTCAATGGTAGCTTCCAAATTAGTTTGGCTTCGTCATTGAATGGAATGAAAGGAAAATGTATGCACTAACTTTACCATTTTTCCCGCTTGACAGGAGTGAAAATCTTCCAAAAAGCACAAATCACATACATGTTTTTCCAATTTGCTTTTCATCTCTGCCCTTTACCAGTTAGCTAGCCCTATCATACAAGCCACATCTGCAATAGCAGTCTCTCATCACCACTGCCTTTGCTGAGAGGGCTCGGAAATGCAAAGTGAGTGATTAGAAAAGCCTCTTTACTGTTAGAATCAACAGTATGGTGTGTTTGGAAGGCTGCCTAACAGCTCTTCCCCTGGCCTCTCTGCTGTTGTTAGAATTTGCTCTTTCAAATCAAACTGCTCCTCCACCAGGCCCTGCCTCTTCTCCCTGAATGCTGTAGGGAAAAGTAAAAAGTTTCAGTCTGCCTCTAACCAATAGCACAGTGCCACTGAGAGTGGAAATTTTCCTCTTAGCCTACACCCAAAGTGCAAAGCAGGGTATTAACCATTTGTACACTCAATATAAGGCAATGAAAGGAGCTACCTGTGAGAGCCTAGTCAAGTCTTCATCTGAACAAGGAGATAGTGGGACACTGGGGAATGAAAAACCCACACAAAACTTTGCCCAGATATAAGATTGAGAAGAAGTGGCTCTTTGTAGGACCAACTGGGAAACAGTTTAAGTTTAAAGATCAACATGGATCACAATTTGACCAAGAAGTAGTTACATGGTGCTAGAGATCAATCATTTCAAGGGATTAGTTCAATTCTAAGCTTAACAATAAAAAACAGTTTAGTCAGTATTTGTTGCCCACCCACCACTGTTGTAGGCACCTTGCATACATTAACTCACTTGCTCGACTGCAACCAGATTGTCATTGTCCTCGTCTGTTATAGTTACTTTCTCATTGCTGGGACAAAATGCTCAACACAAGTAAAAGTAAGGAAGGTTTACTCCGGCTCACAGTTCATGAACTCAAAGTCCATATTCAGCTGGCTCCAAGGCAGAGGTGTGTGGCAGAAGGGCAGGGTAAAGAAAAAGAGTCCACGGCATGGGAGAAGTAAGCAGCAAGCAATGAAGCAAGCCTTACTTTCCTTTTATCCTATCCAGACCACAAGTGTTTTGGATGGTGCCACCCACATCCAGAGTGAGCCTTCCCATTATCCATACCCAGAATTATGTTAAACTAAACAGTAGACTAAATTAGTTATCATATGCTTAATCCATATTCACACACCCTTAATCCGGACACCTCTGAAATGCCCCAACTATGAGCACATGATTGCTGTAGGGTACATCTAGATACAAGCCATAACAGCATCTTAAAGATGAAGAAATATAACAGGGTGATTATCAAGTTGTCAAAGACTCACTGAGCCAGTGCTGTTGCAGAAGACAGGACCCCAGCCAGCCCATCTGAGAAAGCCAAGCATGAACAATCACACTGCACTGTTTGGGGCTCTTGGGAGTATCCTATGGGGGCCACAAAGTTGAATGAAAAAAGTTTTCAAAATAAGGCTTCCAATGTTAATCTTAAAAATGCCAACTTATTAATGCTGAAAAAAATTGAGTACTCCATGTAAAATCAAGACAAAGAAGGAAAGAAATGCATTTTTATTCACTTGAAATCCTTGCCTTTCAGAAATCGCTTGAAATGGGATTTTGACAGAATTACTTGATCAATTTGAGTTATTCCAATTAAATAATAGCTCACAATAGGTTTATATTTGTTTACATATAATAAATTTTAGAGGGAGAAGAAGAAAATGACTACAGAAATTCAAAAGACAAATAAATTGTATCTGGTAGGGCTCTGAAGAGATGTCCAGTGGAAAACTGAGATTGAATTGTATATTAGGTAGAATTTATATAAGGAAAAGACATTCTAGGGGAATAGCTGAATGAAGGAAGAGTGGTAAGAAACATTAGGGAGCATAATTTGGCTAAAAAGTAAGGTAGTTATATGACAAAAGTAGTTGAGATTGTTCAATAACTAAGTCAAAACAAAAAAATAATGTGAAACACTGAAGATCTTAAAATGTTAAGTTTTGGCTACAATACCTATTGAAGTTCCTATACAGTGAAATTTCAAGGTCAGAAGCTATGAACTGTAGAAAAATCACTGTGATGGTAATAGGAAGAAGAGTAGATTGGGTCAGAAAGAGACCTGAAATAGAGAGTTGAGAAATCTTCACAACTAAACTTTGAAGTAGCTCAACCTCAGCCAACTACAATTTCAAAGATCTGCCTTTGCCCATGAAAAGGATAAGCCAAGAGAACATAAATCAACTTATATATCTTTACACTTGCATGAAAAAGCCAAGAACATGGGAAGTGGTGTATGAAAATGGCTGCCATATTGCTCACCTAGGAACAAACTCAGGGATCTGTCCTTAAATTTTCTCTTTAATCTGTGGTTACTCTCCATAGCTCAGATCAACTCTTTAGTATCTACTCTGACCTTCTCACCGCCTCTGACATCTGTGCACTTGCTCCTTACTTAGTTTCTGTCTCTACCCAGAACCTGAAACCTGATTCTTTGATGGCCTATGCTTCTAGAGTCCCCCTGAGATGGTGCCTTCAGATCCATCTTTCTTCCATGCTCTGCGGCCAAGGGCAATTCCAGTCCTATAATTATCCAGGTCAGACACAACAACCTCTCAGGATTGGAGCCCCAGAACCCTACTTATCAAAAAATATTTCAAACAGTGTTACATCAGAGAAGGGCCTTCCAGCTGTCTCCACCTTCCAGCTTTATGGAAACAATAAATTCTCCTGAAAATAGTATTCAGAGTTCAAGCTTTTAAAATTCCAAACAGGAAGTCATGTAGTGCCATGTCCTTGCTTTATCTGGAAAAAATATATATGGTAAGTGGTTTATTCAAAGTGGCAACCAGGATGGCATCTCCTGACTCTCAATCCAGCCAATGTTTGTCATTAGTTAGAATGTATAAAGTATTATCAATCTAAATTACAGATGTAATCAATAACATAGTGACTACATCATTTTTATCCACATACTATGGCATTTTATTATACCACACCACATTGCTCATTAACTGTTACATTCAATCATCTTGACTTTTCAAATGGATTGACTCTTTGGAGGTCAGGAATAGACTGTCTTATCTCCAGCTGCCTGGTATGGTGCTAAATACAAGGTAGGCTTCCAACATGCTAAATGTATTGATTTATTACAAAGAAGAGGTGAATTTTTGCACCTTCTGTATTTTAAGTCATATTATCAGTTTTTATCAGGAGGATGAAATTGTAAGCAGGTTTTCTTCACTCTTCTTTTAAATGCTCGTAAATTTGATATATTAATATTATACTCTTACTGAAGTAAATGAGAACTAATATCCTCATCTACCACCAGCAATTAAGGAAACCTGGGGTGATTCCTATATCTACAGATGAGAAAAACAGCTGTTGAACTGTTTCTCAGCAATAATAACTAATCCTTTGCTGAATTAAGCAAAGCATCTTCCCTGCCTCTTTCTACCTATTCCCATTCAAAACTGTAGGGTAGAGAGAGTTCTTAATAGAAAATCTGGTACCTCAAACAAAGTGAAAGTCATTTCCCTCTTAATACACTCAATATGTTATACCTAAAATTGGGGAGAATTAATGACAAAGATCAGTTTTGTAACATCCATCACACAATTAGAACACTGTTGATTAGTTTGTAAGCATGTCTTCTATTTCTGTATCAATATATTCTTGAAAATACAGTAACAAAAAAGAACTAAAGACAAATAATTTTTACAGAAATTCCAGTGTAAGTGGATTACAGTACAAATAAATATCAGTTCTAATCATTCTATTTACTATTGCAATTGTATTCCGTTTTTCTACAAATTACTTGAGACACCTTCATGGTTAAATATTAAAAAAAAAATGAACAAAACATCCCAGCACCTCTGGCATTTGAAAGTGGAATTCGCTGGGCTATAAAGCCAACAAGTTATTTGTCATGCAGCTGAATTCTGTCATAAAATGCTAATCAGCCTTTCTGTCACTTTCCTCTTGCCCCATATCTTTTTATGAGAACATTAATATGGTTATTACAAAGCAGAGACTCTTATGGCTACAAATATACTTACCATTTATGTACATTTTTGTCCAAAAATACATGCTTCTGCCAAGAGCCCCAGACACCTAGTTAATCATATTCCCAGTCTCTGGCATGGAGATCTGACCGTTGTGGTAGCACCTGGTTGTTGGTTTCAGGTAGCTGGGACCAGCAAATGCTTCCTTTTGCTGAGATTCGTGCCAAGACCAAGCAAGGAGGATTTCCTCCAACCCTAGCACAGACAAACTGAGGTTTTCCTCATAGAATTGCTAGAATACAGACTACGTTTTAGGAGGCTCTGTTTTATTAGTCTCTACAGTAGATATCTAGACCATGGAAGATTGTTTCCCAAGGGACTTTCCAGAAATTGAAGCAATATGGATACCAGAAATCCTCCTCTCACACTTGCACAATCAACATTTCAAGGCAGCTCAGCAATAAATAGCAGACTAATTCTGTTCAACACTATGTCTTTGCTTAAGGCTCTCAGGAATTTTATGTCTCAATAACTTGCCTTGTGGTCTAGGAATGTTCTTCAAAACATTCATAGCATCAACTCTCAGCTTCAAACTCAGCTTTAAACTGGAACCTTGGCTGCCTCGCCAACTGTGTCTGTGGTTCTTATCAGTCTTTTCTGAACCTGTGGATTCATTGTTAATATTGGTGAAGTTGTTACAGATATTAGAAGTAATGACCTTCAAGCCTCAGCACAAAAACACTAAAAATTTGGAAAAATAAGGCATCTGGATGCCTCCAAAAACCTTTAACTCCCCAAAAACTGATCTCATGAGCAGGGAAGTAGAGGATGTTTTTGGCAAAAAAAAAAAAAAAAGGAAAAAAATCATTAAATTATTTGAGAAGTAGAAATAAATAAGCAAAATTATAAGATATTCAAGGAGCTAAAAAAGGATATAATAAGCAAGCAGAAGATTTAATTATTAGGATGTTCAAGAAGCTTAAAGAAAGCACAAACAGTAAGTTAAAAAAAAAGATAATACAGGATAAAAAGGACTACTTTAGTGAAGAATTAGAGATTTGGAAAAGAAACAGCACAATTGAAAAATAAAAAATACAAGTGAATGCCATGCCAGTATACCTGACTAATTCAAAAAGAAAATATGAGGACTTAAAGGCAAGAACAATGAAGTAAAATGCCTACTCAGTCTTACTATAAAAACAACAAGAAATCACAAAAAGCTTATTCAAGAGTTCCAAGATGACTCCAAAAGAACTACTGACGAGTCATAGGAGTCAAGATAGATTGAAGAAGAAAACTAAAGATATAAAAAATGTATTCAACAAAATCATTGCTGAAAACTTTCCAAATCTACAGACTAAAATGGATACCCAAGTAAAAAGGCATTCAGAACCCCAAATAAACACATCACAAATGAACCTTTCTGTAACACATTATAGTCAAAATCCCAGAAATACAGAAGAAAGAGAGAACAATAAAAATCATTAGAGAAAAACATCAAGTAATTTATAAAGGAAAGCCTATCAAAATAAGAGCAGATTTCTCAACACCAACCATAAAGGCCAGGAAAACTCTAAAAGAGAAAGTTTCCAATCCAAATCACTATATCCAGCAAAATTGTCCTTCAAATTTGATGGAGAGATGAAAAAAACAGAAAGCCTAAATATATGATCACCAAGCGAGCACTACAAATACCCAAAGGAATCTAAAACAGACTAAAAAAGGCCAACATCACCAAATCCCAAAGGAGAGAACACATCTAACCAGGAAAGTGATTCAAAAAAAGGAAATAGAAAGAAATTGGCCCTGACAAAAATATGTAATGACAGGAGCCAGAGAATATCTCCGAATTATAATATTCAATGTAAATTTTCTTAACTCTTGAATCAAAAGACACAAACTGGCAGAACGGATCCAAAAAAAGTCAACCATGTATTCCCTGAAAAGCACATGTCTCATCCACAAAGAAATGCATAGACTGAAAATTAAAGTATAAAAAATGATACTTTATACAACTAGAAGCCAAAAGTAAGCAAGAGTAGATATCCTATTTTAAGGCAAAATGGACTTTAACTCAGAACTGATCACAAAAGATATAGCAGGTCACTAAATACTGGTATAGAAAACAACTCAAGAGGAAGAGATAACAGGTGTAAATTATACACTGAACATTGATATTCTCAATTTCATTATTTAAAAAACTACTTGACATAAAAAGGATAGAGATTCCTTTGTCCTTCAGCCTTACTTCTACTCTCTAACTCTTTTTCTCTATTTTTCTCTAACTCCTTTTAAATTTTAACCCCTCAGGGTAAGGATTTACATACTGCAAATAATTTTCTGGTTTGTTTTAGATTTTGTTATATAATCACAATCTAGTTCATACAGTTAAAGGTGGCAAATTAATAGTGACCTCAGTTTGTAATATTCTAGGCTGTGTTTGGTGCTATTGTTACTGCTGATGTTACTACTTAAGCCAAAAGTGACATAATTGTTCTAACCACCTATTCTTTGTGGTACTCCAACACTGAGATTGACTAAGGGTCATCAAAAATACTATGGTACAGTACCAAAGAACCAGGGTCTGGGCCAAGCAGGCTGCAACTTTTCATCCCCAACAAATTGAAGAAATACAATTTTGCAACAGACTCAAAACTTAAAAACCATCTGCACCAAGAAGACACCTAGGAAAAGTAGTCATTTCTTAAGAGTTTTAAACACTAACAATAAAACAACTCACCATAAGCAATTTACAAGCATCAACCTAGGAATTAAACAAAAAAATAAAAAAGAAAGAAAGAAAATGAGAAGACACTTAAACAAGACAACCTCAGACATCCAGTTTGCCAAAGACAAACTCAGGAAGCAATGAGGTGGGACAGTCTGAAAGCCACCTAGTTGGCCTCTCTGAAGTGGTAACAAGAAAACAATTGAATGAGACTCTAGAAAACATCAAATCAGAAAAAATTTCCCAGCTGACTGCCACAATGCAAACCATGCTTAGAGACTCTAGAGCAGATGTAGATTTACAAAAAAAAAAAAAAAAAAAAACCTTAAGAAAATGATGGAAGCCACGAATGCCCAGCATAGGAAAAAAATGGGATCCATAAGAGATTTAAATGGACATCCAGAAGAATAAAAAATCCATTGAAAGTAACCATAGAAGAATGAACCAATGCAAAGACAAAATCTCAGATATAGAAGACAGGCTTTCGATTAGTGATCATGATCAAAAGACTTCTTAAAAATAGCAAGAAACACTGAAAATTCAATCCAGCAGTTGCTACATGATGTAAAGAAGAAAAACTTAAGATCCATTGCAGTCAGTGGAAAAGCAGGAGATAGCACAAATGTTACAAAAAATGTTCACAAACATCATGTCAGAAAACATTCCTGGTAAGAAAAAAATTGTTGACATACAGATATGTAAGGCATACAAACTTCAAACAGTCATGATCAAAAAAATTTACAGCCAGACATATCATTATTAAGATTCCAGAAATTTAACACAACAATAGAATCTTAAAAGCTGTTAGGGAAATAAAACAAATCACCTATAAGCAAAGCCCAACAGAATCACAGCTGACTTAGCACAAACCCTCAAATCAAAGGGTGACTTCATTTCAAGCTGTAAAGGAGAAATGTCTGTAAACCAAATTGATGTACCCTGAAAAACAATCTTTCAAAATTGATGGAGAAATAAGATACTTACATGACAAAGAACATCTGAGGAAATTTATGACCACCAAAGCCACACTCAAAAATATTCTGAAGGACATTCTGGAAAGAGATAACAAGGACTACAACCCCATGAACTCCAACAGAATGAATCCACCAGACAAGGCAAACATTTAAATGGAGGAGTGAGGGAATAGGAGAGAGCCAACAAAAGGAAAATAACATGACAAGGATAAGTCACACTATCAGTTACAATCACCAGTGTTCATGGTCTAAATTCACCAATCAAAAGACACAGACTGGCAGAATGAATCAAAAGCAAGATCCAACAATATGCTGCATATAAGAAACACATTAAATCCAAAAGAAACTCACAGACTTAAAGTCAAAGGATGAAAACAGTACTCTATGAAACAAGAACCCAGAAGAAATCAGGGGTAGTCATTCTATTTTCAGACAAAGTAAATTTCAAGCCAAGACACCCTAAGAGAGACAAAGAAGTTCACTACATTCTTATACAGGGAACAATTCAAGAGGAATAGATAACAATCATAAATATACATGCAACAAACACCAACTATATACAACAAATATTAATGGACAAGAAAAATCAAGTAAGCACTAATGCAATTGTATTGGGCAATCTCAATACCCCACCATCAAAAAAAAAAAAAAGACAGATCAACTGACAAAAAATCAAAAATGAAATATTACAACTGAACCAAACTTTTGAACAAATGGACTTAGTAGATTTCTACAGTGTTCCACCCCACAACATCAGAATACACATTCTCCTCAGATGCACCCAGCATGTTCTTTAAAATAGATCTCATACTAACTCATAGAACATCCTTAAGTAAATATAAAGTAATTGAAAGTATTCCATACATATTATCAGACCATCATGCAATGAAACTGAAAATCAATGGTAAAAGAAACAACAAAAATTTCATAAATACATGAAATTAAATAGCACCCTCTTGAGCAAACAATAGGTCACAGATGAAATTAAAAATGAAATTAGGCAGCCTCTACAATTAAATAACAATGACAATACAATATACCAGAACTCATAGGACAAAATGAAAGCAGTCCAACAAGAGAAATTTATAGCAGTGAAAACCCATTTCAGGTAAACAGAGCAAGCAAAATAAACAACTTACTGTTGAACCTCAAACTTCTAGGAAACAAAGAGCAGACGCAAGCTCAAAGCTAATGAGAGGGAAGAAATTATGAAGATCAGAAAAGATATTCATTCACTGGAAACTAAGAAAACAAAACAAAGAATCAATAAATCCAACAGCTGGTTCTTTGAAAGATTAAATAAACTCAATAAACCCTTGGCCAACCTTATCAAAAAAGGAAAGATTCAAATACACAGAATTATGAATAAAAGAGATAAAATCAGAGCAGACCCTGCAGAAATTCAGAAGATCGTTTACACCTACTTTGAGAATTTGTATTCTAATGAGAAGGAAAATAAGGGAAAATGGAAAGATTTCTAGATATAAATGAATTACCAAAACTGAATCAAAAAGATATAAAAATCCTAAATAAACTAATAATTTAGAAATTGAAGATATAATTAAAAGCCGACCAACAAAGAAAAGCTTAGGACCTAAAAGATTCATCACTGAATTCTACAATAAATTCAGAGAAGATATAATACTATTACTTCTCTTTATGAAATGTAAGAGTCCCTGGAGCCAAACATGCATGAGTTGAATCCCACTGCACAGGGGAAGCTTTGGAATGTCGCTCCCAACCTGTAAGACCATGCCCAGCATCCCAAATCACCAGAGAATGCACAGGAGGTCCCCATGGGCCTAAGTGGGCCACACCCAGCAACCTCTAAGTGCCAAGCAGTTGCCTGCAGTCTACCATGGGAGTCAAAAATGGGCCAGGTGATTCCCAGTACACAGGCGAAGCTTTAGAACATCACTCAAAACACAGAAATATAGGAAAATGACAAAATGAAAGAGCAAAATGCAATCTCAAACTTCCAGCCTAACCCAAGCAAGCCTAGGAGATATTGACACAAAAGCAAATGTAAGCCATACACCTGAAATTCGTGAAATGATAAAAACTAAAGTAAAGAAACAACTCCAGGAAGCTATAAAAGAACTCAGGTCAGAAAGAATCTCCCAGGTAAAAGAAGAAATGATAAATGTAATGAAAGAAATGCTAAACACATCTAAAGAAGACATAGTTAAAAAATTAGAGGAACAAGGCAAAAACATGGAAACCTTTAATGAACACTATAAGAAACAAAGAGAATGCATGAAACAGATTCAAGGAGATATAAAGGAAATCAAAAATTTCATTGAAAGTTGGCAAAACGACCTCAATGAAAGTGAAGGTAGATATTCAGACCTCAAAGACATGATTGCAGCTACTAAACAGAAAAGCAAAAATCTTTTTAAAAATAACAAGGAATCAGGAAATAATTCAACAGCTGCAAGATGATGCAAAGAAAAACAACATAAGATAGATAGGTATAAGTGAAAAAGAAGATGACAACACAAATGATATCAAGAGGCTATTTACAGAAGTAATAGCTGAAATATTCCCAAACATGAGAATAGAAAATGAATTACAGATCAGTGAAGCATATAGAATTCCAAATAACCATAACCAAAATAAAACTACACACAGACATGTAATAATCACCATCCCAGAAATCCAACATAAGATCAGAATATTAAAAGCTGCAAGAGAGAAGAGACAGATCACCTATAAAGAAAGGAAAGCCTATCAGAATCACAGCAGACTTCTCAACACAAACAATGAAATCAAGAAGAGCATAGAGTGAAGTATTTCAGATACTAAAAGAAAACAACTTCCAACCCAGAGGGATGTACCCTGAAAACTGTCCTTCAATATAGATGGAGAAATAAGATACTTCTATAATGAAGAACAGCAGAAAAATTTCATGACCATCAAACCAAGCCTGAAAATAATACTGACAGACACTCTAGATAGACATAGGAAAAAAACACTAAGCAAGGCAAACAATTAAACAGAGAGGAAAGGTAAAGAATCAACAGCAGAATGATAATGTGTCAAAAATAAACCAATATCTTTCAGTTATAACCATTAGTGTAAACATCCTCAATTCACCAATTAAAAGAAACAGACTTGCAGAATGGATGAAGAAACAACAAGCAACCATATGCTGTCTACAAGAAACCCATCTAACCCAAAAGGAAACTCATAGAGTGAAAGTCAAAGGATGAAAAACAATACTCCATGCAACAGGATCCCCCAAAAAAGCAGGGGTAGCTATTCTGTTTGCAGACAATTTGAAGTTCAAACCAAGAATGATCCAAAGAGATAAATAAGGTCACTACATATTAGCTAGGAGGAAACTTCAAGAGGAAGAGATAACAATCTTAAGTATATACACACCAAATTCAGGAGAACCCAGCTATACAAAATAAATATTAACAGAACTGAAAAATCAAATAAGCAATAACACAATTATAACAGGAGACCTTAGCCCACCATTGACACCAAGGGAAGATCAACTAGACAGAAAATCAGCAAAGAAATCACAGAACTGAATCACATCTGTGAACAAATGGACTTGATAGACATATACAGTGTTCCACCCAACAACATCAGAATATACATTCTTCTCAGCAGCACATGGAATATTTGCCAAAATAGACCATATACCAGCACACAGAACATGCTTAAGTAAATGCAAAAGAATTGAAATTATCCCATGCATGTTATCAGATCATAGTGCCATAAAACTAGAAATTAATGACAAAAGAAACTGCAAAATCCCCACAAATGCATGAAAATTGAATAATACACTCCTGAGCAATCAGTGGGTCACAGGGGAAATTAAAGAACAAATTAAACAATATCTACAAGCAAATGAAAATACAAATACAACCTACCAGAATCTGTGGGATGCAATGAAAGCAGTTCTCAGAGGAAAATATATTGCAGTGAATTCCCACAGCAGGAAAACAGAACACATCCAAATAAACAACCTGATGCTACACCTCAAGCATATAGAAAAAGAAGAGCAAGTCAAGCCCAAAGTCAAAAGAAGGGAGGAAATTATAAAGATCAGAGCAGAAATTAATGCTATAGAGACTAAGAAAACAATACAAACAATCAATGAATCAAAGAGTTGGCTCTTTGAAAGAATAAATAAAATTGATAAGCTCCTAGCCAATCTTATTTTTAAAAGGAAAGAAACAACTCAAATTCATGTAATAAGGAATGAAAAGAGTAAAATCACTACAGACTCTGTGGAAATACAGAAGATCATCAACACCTATTTTGAAAACCTCTACTCTCATAGGTTCTATAACACAGAAGAAATGGACAGATTCCTAGAAACATATGAATCACCAAAGCTGGGTCAAGAAGATGTACAACTGCTGAATAACCTAATTTCAATTAATGAAATTGAAAATGTAATTAAATCCTTACCAACAAAGAAGAGACCAGGCCCAGACAGATTCACTGTGGAATTCTATAAGAAATTCAAAGAAGATTTAATGCTTACACTCCTCAAACTCTTCAATGACATTCAAAGAGAAGCAATTCTCCCTAATGCATTCCTGGAAGCAAACAATACTCTAGTAGCAAAACCTGAGAAAAGTACCACTAAAAAAGAGAACTACAGGCCCATCTCCCTAATGAACATAGATGTAAAAATACTCAATAAAATATTGGCAAACAGAATGCAGCAAATCATCAAGAAGATTATTCACCCTGACCAAGTGGGATTCATGCCAGGAATGCAGGGATGGTTCAACATACATAAATCAATAAATGCAATCCACCTTATCAATAGAGCCAAAAATAAGAATCACATAATGATTTCTATAGATGCAGAAAAAGCTTTTGATAAGGTCCAACACTTATTCATGATAAGAACCTTACAGAGAATTGGAATAGATGGTCTTTACCTCAATATCATAAAAATCCATCTATGACAAAGCAATAGCCAGCATCTTATTAAACTGCCAAAAGCTGAAAACCTTTACCCTAAAATCAGGAACAAGACAAGGCTGTCCATTATCACCACTCCTATTCAATATAGTGCTCAAAATACTAGTCAGAGCAATTAGACAAAGAGAGAAATAAAAAGAGTAATGATAGGAAAAAAAGAAGTTAAATTATCATTATTTGCAGATGACATGATACTCTACATAGAAGACCCCCAAAACTCCATTGAAAGACTCCTAGGTATAAAAAATAAATTCAGTAATGTAGATGGATACAAAGTCAAACCTTAAAAATCAATATCATTCCTCTGTAATAACAAAAAAATCACTGAGAGAGAAATAAAAGAAGCCACACCTTTCACAATAGCATCCAAAAAAATGAAATACTTAAGAATCAATCTAATAAATGAAGTAAAAGATCTCTTCAAGGAAAATTATAATACCCTTTAAAAAGAAATTGAAGAGGACCTCAGAAAATGGAAAGATATCCCTTGTTCATGGATAGGAAGAACAAATATTATGAAAATGACCATTCTCCCAAAATTGTTATATAGATTTAATGCAATCCCAATCAAAATACCACTAGCATACTTCACAGATCTAGAGAAATCTCTCCTAAAATTCATCTGGAACCATGCTGGAACCATGCTGACCTTGAGTAGCAAAGGCAATTCTAAGCAACAAAAGCAAGGCAGGAGGCATCATAATCCCTGATTTGAAGTTATAATACAAAGCTACTTAATAATATCAACATGGTTCCAGAATAAAAACAGACCTGAAGATCAATGGAATAGATTAGATGATAGAACTACAACTACAAACACTCTCAGCCACCTTATCTTTGATAAAGGAGCCAAACACACCCTCTGGAAGAAAGATACTCTCTTTAATAAATGGTGCTGTAAAAATTGGCTCTGCATATGCTGAAAACTAAAACTAGACCCATTACTATCACCATGTAATAAAGTCTAAATTAATCAAAGATCTAAATATTAAAACAGAAACACTAAATCTGTTGGAAGGCAAAGTAGGTAGAAATCTTGAAGACATAGGGGTAGGTAGAGAATTCATGAACAAGAATCAAACCACACAGGAAATACTTCACAGAATCAATAACTGGGATCAAGTCCTATTAAAGAGTTTTTGCATGTCAAAAGAAATTTCCAGCATATTCAAAATAAAACCCATAAACTGGGAAAAAATCTTAGTGAACTGTCCCTCAGACAAAGGGCTTATGTCTAGAACATACAAAGAATTTAAAAAATGAAAACCAGATCCCTGAAATTCAAAGACCCAATCCAAAAATGGGCATCTGATAAGTGTGTACTTATCAGATGAAGAAATACAAATGGTAAATAAATCCATGAAAAGTTTTTCAGCATCATTAGTCATTAGAGAAATGCAAATTAAAACCACACTGAGATTCCATCTCACTCCAGAAAGAATGGCCAGGATAAAGAAAACTACCAACAACAAATGCTGGAGAGACTGCAGGGAAAAGATAACTCTTCTGCACTGTTGGTGGTAGTACCGACTGGTGCAACCACTGTGGAGGTCAGTCAATCCCTTATAAAGCTGGAATTGGAAATCCCATTTGACCCAGCTATTCCACTACTAGGCATATTCCCAGAAGAACTGAAAACATCATACCACAGTGATATATGTGCACCCATGTTTATAGCAGCACAATTTGTAATAACCAGATCTTGGAAGCAACTTAATGCCAATCAGCTGAGGAATGGATAAAAAATATGTAGTATTTTTATACAATGGAGTACTACTCAGCTATAAAGAATGATCACATTGAGATATTTATAAGTAAATGGATGCAACTCGAGACTATACTCATAAGTGAAATAAATCAAACTCACATGTGTGAATACTGTATAGTCTCCCTAGTGTAAGAAATGGTAAGGGTACATAAGATACAAAAACTCAATAAATACAGTAAAAGGATAAGAATCTGCTCAAAGGGGAAATAATAAGATCTCAGGGAAATGAGGAAAAAGAAAAAGGAAGGGAAAAGAAAAAATACCTAAAATTATATAAACACACTTAGGATAGCTAAGATGATGGTGTTACAAATCCTATAAGTTCTTGGAACAAAAAGTTAACATTTGTAGGATTGGAACAACTGTTCATATTATTGTACGGTGATCTGAGGAACTCTTGAAGATCATTTTGTAAAATAACAACCCTAGTTATGCTCCTTCCACCTTGTTTGGAAGGCCCATTTTGGGCTCTTTGCTACTATTGTTTATTTGTCTTTTTTGTTTAGTGTGTTTCTAGGAATTTGTTTTGTTTTGTTTTTCCCTCTTCTACAGAAAGGGTAGGTATACATGTAGAGACTCATATGTGCATAGAACTTCTCCTAAACAGTTTATGAGAATCAATTATATAACATAAGATGAAACAAACAGCTACTTTGAAGCAAAAGAGACTATGGTATCTAGTGCTGCTTCTGTAGCATCATGCTGTGAAATCCAGAAATACTATTATTCTTTGTTCAGAGTGATTTTAGTCTGTTTTGTATTGTTTAATTTCAACATACATGAAGGTATGGACAACTATTTTGAAAGGAACTAGAGATTATGGCAGTCATTGTTGATTTGCTTATTGTCTAGTTTTGAAGGCCTATAATGCCTTCATCATTCTGTTCTTATCAGTTTAATACTATTTTGTTTTGTATGAATTCATTATATGTGAAGATATGGACAACTATTTAGAAGAAAACAAGAGACAATATGATATCCAGTGACGATCTCCTATTGTCTTGCTTTGAAATCTGTCACTTACATTGTTTTCTTCTGATCTGCTTTGTTCTGTTTAGTTATGTTTAGTTTTACTCTCTTTGAAATAAAACAAAAAAATTTTAAAAAAGAAATTTAAAGAGAAGCAATACTCCCAAATTCATTCCTGGAAGCAAGTATTACTCTGATACCAAAACCAGAGAAAGACTCAAGAAAGACAACTACAGGCCAATTTCCCTAATAAACATAGATGCAGAAATCCCTAGTAAGATACTAGAAAACAGAATTCAGAAAATCATCAAGAAAATTATACATTATGATCAAATGGGATTCATCTGAAGGGATATAGGGATAGTTCCACTTTTGTGAATCAATAAATGTCACATACCATATCAACAGAGCCAAGGACAAAAAGCATACGATCATCTCAATAGATGCAAAGTGTTTGACAAAGTCTAGCACCCATTCATGATAAAAACCCTACAGAAAACCAAAATAAATGGCCTTTATCTCAATCTCATAAAATCCATCTATGACAAACCAATAGTCAACATCATACTAAATGGACAAAAACTGAATGTCTTAGTTACTTTTTACTCATTACTGAGACAAAATACCTGATGCCCAAAGTTGGGAAAGGAAAGGTTTATTTCTTATAGTGTCTGGAGGTTTCAGTCCATACTCAGTTGGCTCCAAGGCAGGGTGGCATGGCGGGGTCACAGTTCATGGTGGCTGCAAACAGCAAGGCAGAAACCGGCAAAAGAGCGAGACACACCTTCTTCCTGCCATTACATCACATCCATCCTGGCTCCACCCCCTAGGAGGGTGTAGCACTGACACCATCAATCCAAGCACTAGACAATGAACCAGTCACAAATGTACAATGCAAATACATGAGGCCTGGGGGCCACCGACATAAACCATGACATTCCACGCCTGGCCCCCAAAAACTCATGTATTACCTTTATATAAAAGACATTTAGTCCATCTCCAAGAGTTGCCAAAGTCCTAACATTTTCAGCATTGCTGAGAAGTCCAAGTCCAAAGTCTCCTCCAATATCTATGGAAAACTCTTAACTGTAACCCCCTGCACAAATGAAACAAGGTTAAACATTTCTGAAATGCAAAGGCACAAAATAAACATTACCATTCCAAAAGTTACAAACAGGGGAATATAAAGCATTGGAAACAATGCAAGTCCAACATCCAGCAGGGCGAATATTAAGTCCTAGAGTTCCATGCTCAGCATTTGAAGCAATCTGGTTACAAGTTCCAAAAGGCTTGGGTGATTCCACCCCCACGGCACTTCCAGGGATTTCAGCTCCCGCAGCTTTTTTCTTAAACCTTCTCTGCTCAGTTTTTGCAGCTTTCCTTGGATGATCCACATTCTTGGCTTTTCCAAACTTCTGGGGTCTCCACTGCACCTTTGGCTTCACAGTTACATCTTTACATATTGCCCTCTCAGGGGCACACTGCTTGGCCTCCCAGGCCCTTTGCAATCAAGGTGGAAGCCTTCTTACCCTCAGAATTTGTGCATTTTCCTTGCACCTAAAATCAGCACCATGTGGATGCCGCCAAGGCTTGCTGCCAGCTGGAGCAGTAGCCAGGCTTTTCTCTCTCTTGGCTATAGGGGTCCAGTGCCTGGATTGCTGGGCTCTGTGAACCCGATTGAGAAGAAAAGCTTTTCTATGTTGCCGCCATTCTGGAACCTCATGTGGCTGCTGCCATTCTGGAACCTCATGTGGCCTCCCGTGCCATTCTGGAGCATGGTACTCTGAAGCTTTCTCATCTGAGAAAATTCTTTCGCCTTTGCAGTTTGGAGGCTGCAAAGGGTGAAGACCCACTGCTTCCTGGGATGCCCAGTGGCCATCTTTCTTATCTCTTTGTTCCTTCTCAGCAATCCAAGTCTCGGCACTATCTTTACAATCCACAGCTTTACTGGAGTTTTCCTTCTGGCCAAACTCACAATGTTTTAAATTATCCTGCTGGGATCTTTGTTCTTGATTAGCAACATAAAGCTTGCTAAAAGCCCCCAACAATAGCCATGCCACAGCCTCAACCTTTGACTGCCTTGAAATTTCCTTTGCCAGATTAATCAGTCCATTACCCTTAATCTCAGTCTCAGGCAAAGTCTCTGGGCATGAGCAAAATGCAGACAAACTTTCTGCCAAGCCATAACTCACATCATAGGGAGTCCAACAACCAATGCAGTCCTTCTTCCCAGCAAAAACCTCCTCAGCCTGGTCTTTACCATCAGGCTTTCTAGCCTTCTGGTCTCCTGAGCTCTGACCAGAATCTCCTCTACAGAACAACCTAAGTTGTTCCAGCTCTGTGCATCCAGGCGACATGTCCAAACCTTTCCAAACTCTGCCCAAAAGCCATTTCCAAAGCCTCTTGAAAAACATGGTCAGGTATAGTCACAACAATGATCCCACTCCTGGTACCAAATTCTGTCTTAGTTACTTTTTACTCATTGCTGAGACAAAATACCTGATGCCTAAAGTTGGGAAAGGAAAGGTTTATTTCTTATAGTTTTTGGAGGTTTCAGTCCATACTCAGTTGGCTCCAAGGCAGGGTGGCATGGCGGGGTCGCAGTTCATGGTGGCTGCAAACAGCAAGGCAGAAACTGGCAAAAGAGCTAGACACACCTTCTTCCTGCCATTACATCACATCCTGGCTCCACCCCCTAGGAGGGTGTAGCACTGACACCATCAATCCAAGCACTAGACAATGAACCAGTCACAAATGTACAATGCAAATACATGAGGCCAGGGGGCTACCGACATAAACAATGACACTGAAATTTGCTGAATATTTAGCTCAGTGGCTCAAGTGCTTGCCTGCTAAGCACAAAGTTATGAGGCTGATCCCCAGTAGAAAAAAAACCCTGAAAGCTTTCACTCTAAAATCCAGAACAAGACAAGGACGTCCACTATCTACACTCTTATTCCACATAGTTCTGGAAACATTAGCTAGAGCAATTATACAAGAGAAAGAAATAAAATGAATAATGATAGGAAAGAAGTTAAATTATCATTATTAGCAAATGACATTATACTCTACATAGAAGACCCCAAAAACTCCACTAAAAGACTGCTAATAAGCAGATTCAGTTGCACGACTGATTACAAAATCAACCCTGAAAATCAATAGCCTTTCTATACATGAATTTAAAAAAAGCTCACTGAGAAAGAAAATAGGGAAATAATACTTTTCACAATAGCATCCAAAAAAAAAAAAAAGAAAAGAAATACCTAGGAATCAATCTAATAGAGGATGTGAAAGACCTCTCAATTGAAAACTACAACACTCTGGAAAAGCAGATAAAGAGAATATCAGAAAATGGAAAGGTATCCCTTGCTTTTGGGTAGGAAAAACCAGTGTAGTGAAAATGGCCATACTTCCAAAACTGTTATACAGATTTAATGCAATTCTGATCAAAATTTCAACAGGGTATCTCACAGAATTAGATGAAATAATCCTGGAATTCATTTGGAACCAGAAGAGACCTAGAATAGCAAAGGCAATTTGGGGCAACAAAGGAAAGATGGTGGGGGAGGGAAGACTACAATCCCTGACTTGAAATTATACTCTAAAGATACTGTGATACAAACAGTGTGGTACTGGCAAAGAAATAGACCTGAGAATCAAGAAATGGATTAGAAGATACAGAAACAACTCCAGACATACCCAGCTACCTTGTATTTGACAAAGCTGCCAAACACATTTATTGGAAGAAAGATAGCCTCTTTAATAAATGGTGCTAAAAAAATTGGCTCTACACATGCTGACAATTTAAACTGGACCCATATCTTTCACCACACACTAAACTAAATTTAAAATGCATCAAAGATCTAAAGATTAAAACATAAAAATTAAATCTTCTAGAAGATAGAAGGTAAAGCTCTTAAAGACATTGATGTAAGTAAGGACTTTAATAAATAAAACCCTGATCACACAGGAACTATCACAAAGAATAAACAACTGGAATCTAATCTTACTAAATAGCTTTTGAACTGCAACAGAAACCATTAACATAGTGAAGAGACAACCCAAAGGTGGGAAAAAATGTTTTCTAGCTCTTCTTCAGACAAAGGATTAACATGAAGAAAATATAAAGAAGTTAAAAAAATCAGACCTTGCAAATTTAAAGACCCAAACGAAAAATGAGCATCAGAAATAAATACACACTTCTCAAATGAAGAAATACAAACAGCAAATAAATATATGAAAAATGTTTAACATCATTGGTCATTTGAGAGATACAAAATGAAACAACATTGAGATTTCATCTCACTCCAGAAAAAGTAGCTATATCAAGAAACTAGCCAATAAGAAATGCTGGAGGAGCTGTGTGTTGGAAATGCAGACTGATGCAACCACTGTGGAAATCAGTGTGGAGATTTCTCAAAAAACTAGGATTACAGCTCCCATTTGACCCAGCTATTCTCCTTCTGGATTTTTCCCAGAATTAAAAACATCATAGCACATCAATATATATGCAGCCATGTCTATAAAAGCACAATTTGTTATAGATAAATCTTGAAAACAACCCAAATGCCCATCAACCAAGGAATGGATTAAAAAGGTGTGGTATTTTTATACAAGTTCCCTATTATTGAATGCAATTATTTTGTATATCTAAAATGTACCAATAAAATCTAACAAAAAAAGGACAGAGAGACACCAATACAATCATAGAAGGGAATATTAATTCTTCACCTAAAAATGAGCCAACTAGACAAAAAAAATCAAAGAAATCAAGAAACAGCAGCATTAAAAACATAGACATAGGCAAGGACTTTCTTAACAGAACCCAACTTCAGAAATAATGCTGTAACACCAAGAATCAACAAATAGGATAACATAAAAAGCTTCTACTGAAACAATCAACAGAGCGAAGACACAATCTACAGAATGGGAAAAATATTTGCCAACTCCTCTTCTGATTGAGGCCTAACACCTAGAATATATGAGGATCTCAAAAAATTAGACCATTCAAAACAAAACACCTAATAAAAAAAATGAATAGTTAAAATGAATGGACACTTTTCAAAAGAAGTACAAATGACCAGTAAGTACATGCAAACATGTGCAGGATCTTTGGCTATTAGAGAAATGAAATCCAAACAACACTGAGATTTCATCTTACTCCAGTAAAAGTAGCTAACATCAAGGGCTCAAAAAACAAATGCTGGTAAGGATGTAGGGGAAAAAGGAAACTTCTAGATTGTTGGTGGAGCGTAAACTAGTACAGGAAGTCTCTGACTTACAAGCACTGGAGTTGTGAACTTTCATAGATGTGATAAGACCTCACAATAAGAACATTCATACCTTCCTAGGTTAGGACAAACTGAGGACATAGCTCACCTCTCTGCTAGGCATTGTCACAGCTGTGTGCTTACTGCAGAGGGTGATAGTGCAATACTGTACAGTAGTACAACACAGTTGAGGACTTACTATATTTGTGTGTGGGTTTAATCTTCTTTATATGTTTTAATTCTATATTTGGGTTTTTTTGAAGGTAGTATAATATAACAGAACAAGACAGAACAAAGCCAATCAAGACAATGCTGTGCAACTGGTACAGAACTTCACAGCAGGTTACCAGGATAACAGTAATAAATACCATAGTAAATCTCGTTATCTTCACAATAGTTGTCTTTCAATCAGGTAGAGCAAAATCAAACCAAATACAGAACATCATAAAAACCTATCAAAACAGAGTATTGAATAGAGCAATACAATTAATCAGAACAAAGCAAAACAGTGATAATATTTGCCTCCAAAGAGATGGTGGAAGGAAATCCCCCATATTTGTTATATTGCATATGGTCATCCTCCCAAGAGATGCTCAGACCTCTGGCTCCCATTTGCTAATGTGGGGGGTGTGGTATTTGATTCTCAGCCCATGCTCTGGTAGGTTCATGGCTGCCTACCAGGAAAGTGAGCAGGTTGCTTTGTTGCCCAGCACCCTAAGTTCCAGCATGGCAGGATCTTGGGAGACGCTGGCTGGCTGGTTCTCTCCTTGGGTTACCCGCTCCTCACTCAAGCCATGGCTGCTTACCATGGAGGCCAGTGGGTTCCTTTATTGCTCAGCGTCCTAAGTTCCAACATGGCGCAGATTTTGGGAGATGCGGGCTGGCTGGTTCTCACCCTGGGTCACCTGCCACTCACTCGAGCCACAGTTGCTTAGCAGCGAGGCAAGTGGGTTCCTCTGTTGCCCAGCACCCCAAGTTCCAACATAGCATGGATCTCAGGAGATGCTGGCTGGCTGTCTCCCTGGGTCGCACCTACATTGTGTATTTGTGTCAAAGGTGTACACGTCTCATTTTATCAGACTTACAAACAAACACAATTTGTGAATATTCTCCCTGAATGGAACTTGTTTGTAAGTCAGGGGCTCACTGTATAGTTACTATAGAAACCAGCTATTCCCCTTCTATGAATTTTCCCAAAGGAGTTAAAGACATCATAGTATAGTAATACCCATGTTTATAGCAGCACAATTCATAATAGATAAATCATGGAAGAGGCCTATAGATCCACAAATAAATGAATGAATGAACAAAATGTGGCCTTTTGGGGCCATGGAGTACTACTCTACCGTAAAGAAAAATACACAAGTAATTTGTAGGAAAACAGGTGCACTTTGAGACTATAATGTTAAGTGGAATAAATCAGACACACAAGCTTATGTACCACATGCTTTCTCTTATATGAGATGCAAGAGAGATGGAGGGAGAGGGATGAAAAATTAAGATATATTACATATATGTACGGTATCAACTCCCCATGACAAATGTAAACATACTAACAAAAAATAAATAAAAGCTAAAGATGAAAATTCCATTTGATTTAGCTATATCTCTCTTGAGTATTTTCCCAAAAGTGTTAAAGTCATCATGAATATCTATATTTTATAGCAGTGTAATTCACAATAATTAAATTATGAAAGTGGCTTATACGCCCTTTAACGGGTGAACAAATAAGGAAAACAAGGTTCAGTATACCCAATAGAATTCCAATGAGTTGGAAACAAGGATACCTTTGAGCTATTTGTAGGAAAATGACTGGATCTTGAGATTATAACACTAAGTGAAATAAATCAGACATAGAATGTTAAATATTACATTGTTTCTCTTGTATAAGAAGCCTAAAGTTTAAATAATTTAAACAACAAAATAAATGAGAGATATTAAGTAATGGGGGGGGCAAACTATGTGGAGATGAGAAAAGGATCAGGCAATGGAGAAGAGGAGAGAATGGAGTGAAAGGGGAGGAAAAATTATCAAAATGTGATATGTGTATACACCAATACCCCAATAAATGGAATTTCTATGTAGCACAAACATATTACTAAAGATATATTTCAGGAAGATTAGCAGTAACATATGAAACCCTATTTCTTGTGGAAATCATTATCACTCTTATAACACCTGGCTTTCAGTCAGAACCAAGTTTGGGGTTCAATTGCTATAAACTGTATTCTAGTTCCATCCCTTCAGTCTTTCATCTCAGTTTATAGTTTTTCTTTATGTACATTTTAACCTTCTTACTTTGCACACTTCTGTTTCAGCTGCCTTAACCTGAGGAGGTAGAAATTCCATTTGTCCCTAGGTATCTGCCAGAAAGAGTTAAAGTCATCAGATTGTAGTGATATAAGCATACTTATGTTTTATAGCAACACAATTCATAATAGATTTCCAGCACGTTGGAAATAGAATAGACATTAACAGTGGATGTCATTACCATCTTGTTCAAACAGGAAAACAGATAGGGTTCCTAATGTTCCTGATGTTGCATTTCCTGCTTTTTGATCCTAAGAAGTGTTAGGGAAATTAGTCCTCTGAGTAGTTAGTCACTAGTCTAGAAATCCATATATAAACTACTTTGCATAACACCAATCATTTGAATCAGCTTTTCTCATGTATATTTATTAAATGCCAGGTTTAAACTTGAATAAAAATGGGCAAGGTGAAGCAAGATTTATCACTTATTCTCATGATCAGTAATTTACATATCTTTGAGATTATACAGGTCTCACCTAAAACATGATGATGATGATAATGATGATGATGATGGTGGTAGTGGTGGTGATGATGATGATGGTGATGATGATGATAGTGGTGGTCATGATGATGAAGATTAACTGGCATAGACATATCAAGAATTATGAGAAATGCTAATCTAATAGGAAGACTCCCCATGACAGGCAGGCAAGCCCATCATCTTAGTCACACTTGCTGCCACCTGGTCCCTTACAGAGGCAGGGGAGAGGGGGGCATTCTGCCAGGGGAAGCCTGCAAGAGAGCTGGAGACACTCTGAGCTCCATTGGCAGGTGATTTGTCTCTTATGCCAGTAGCTGTGACATTTCCAGGCAAGCAGAATTCACTTGTCATCAAAGAAATTCCAGTCAGGATATTCACTAAAATTGTGTCACTCGGGAGGAAAAATTAATACCAACTCTCTCCTAGACGTTACTGTTTTGGAAGAGCCTCCTATCTTCTCCTCTCTCACACTAAGGATCTGTGTTATTAGGTGTACAAAAACAGGGGGAAAAAAGAAGGAAAACACAATCCACCAGAGAGCACGCAACGCTCTAAACCCAGGACCTGGTTAATCACTCCCTAACACTTTCTCCAGTCAAAAAGAACAGGAAAGAAATGCTTCAGCACAGAAGTTGGAATAAGTGTAATAATTTCCTTTTTTATGTGAAGGAATTTTCCTCTATCTCATTCTCCCAATGCAAATTTAGTTCTTCTTCCTCTGCTCTGTTTTCTCTTCATAAGTACTCATTCATAGCTCACAAAGTATGCTGCCTTGAAGATTGGAAATGTCACAGTGTGACTCTGACCTGTGCTCAGTAGAAAGCAATTAGAATCAGTAGTAACAGTAGGACAGCAATGCAAGTTGCTTAGAATGACAGACTGCTAAGTATCCCAGTAAGCATCTCTGATTCAGGAAAAGGGACCTGTTACATGTTACTGCATATTCTGTTCTCATAAGGAAGTGCTTACTTTGTGGATCAGAGTCAAAACAATTTGCTCCCCCAAGAATTACTCAATCTTTTCATTGCTTTGGTATAAAAGGTATTTGTTGCTGTTTTGGTAGCAGAACTATTGTCTGTGTACTAGCTCTGCAAAAACACTGAATACATAAATACTTAATACTTTTCTTTAGATATAGCAGAAACATAATCTAGAATAGATGGACATTCTAATCAATTCTCATAGCTCTGAACTAGTAAAGGAAAAATCAGTAAAATTATTATACATTTGTTCAGTTGTTGTTGAACTGAATAAATCCTATAAAATAAGATAAAAATATTTTTACATAAATGATCAAAGAAAAAATTATTGCTAACATTACTTGTACTGATTTTAGCAAAGTCTGTAAAGAAATCTGAGGTCACTGTGTCCTGTGGCTGATAACGTGACACTACCCCATGTGAAACATCTAAACAGTTGGTAACCAATGAAGTTGCAAAGAACAGGACACCAAAAGAATCAGAAGATATTTCATCCAAAACATTATTTCAGCAAGATAGTGAGGAAACTATCAAATCCAACCTCATTGCTTTGCAAAAGGGAAAACTACTGGTTCTAGTTGTCTGAAACCCTAACGTAAGAACAACAAATTAGTAACACACATGTAACTAGAATTCAGGCAGCACAATCTTCTATCCAAGACCTTCTCCCTATGTGACCTTCACCATCAAGAATCAGACCAAAACAAATGGCAAGGAGCACTTGATGCTCCAGGGATTGCAATGCATAATCCAGTCCCTGTGATGAGCAGTCAATGTCTTCACTCAAAGGAGAAATGACCCAAATATTTAAAAGTAGGATCTGCTTTCATGTTTAAAGAAATGTTCAGACCAAGGATGTGGTTCCATGATAAAGCACTTGCCCAGTTTGTATAAGACCTTGGGTTTAATTCCCAGCATGCGAAAAATAAAATGAAATAAAAAATGCTTACAGGTGGTGTTTTCTTTTTTGCATATCTTTAGTAGATTATTTACATTTCTGGATGATTTATTTTAATATGTTTATTTAATATAATTCTTGAATTTATTAGTTCCATTATTTTCCTATTTACAACTTTATTTCTATTAATTCTTTTATTTTATTTCAGTGATTTTAGTGCTTTGCTCTTCTTCCACTTTCATAGAGGGTACATGCATTTTTTTGTTCTCCTTTTTTATAACTATGAATACTAAAGAGCATACTTTTTATTTGATGAGTTTAAAGCTTAGTTTTAACCTGGATATTACTTTATTTTTATAGTCTTAATAGCATTTAGCTAATTTTATTGCTTTGAATTTAACAGTTGCTTAATAAATATCTGATGAATTACATTTATGTATCAAAAACAGTGGTTTCTGTAGCTTTCTAAATATGTTCCCTATATTAGTCAGTGTTCTCCAGAGAAATGTAATCAACAGGATATATGTAGATATCGACACAGACAGAGATATAGATGCCACTAAATATAGAACTACTGTAAGGAACTAAGTCATAGAATTACAAAGGGTGGGGGGCCGAGGGTCTCAAGATCTTCAGTTAGCAAGCTAAAGATGCAGGGAAGCCAAAGGTACATTTCCAGTCTCAGTCCAAAGGCCTAAGAAGTAAGAGAGCCAATGGTATAAATTCCAGTCCAAATCTGAGACCAAAGGCAGATTAGCTCCTATGCCCCAGCTCAAAGATAGTCAGACAAGGAGAGCTGGCTCTGTTCAACATTTCACTTTTTGTTTCTATTGAGGTCTTTAATAGATTGGATAAGTCACACATACACACTGGAGCAGACCATCGTTTTTATTTAGTTCACTGGTATAAAATTAATCTGATACAGAAATACCACATAGACACATTCAGAATACTGTTTAACCAAATGCCTGGGTGCTCTGTGGCCTCATCAGGTGGACCTATAAATTAATAACCACATTCTCTAAAGATACAGATGAAGACCTAGGTGAATTCCTTGGTTACTTTTCTCTCATTGTTGAGACAAAATACCTGATGCCCAAAGTGAAGCAAGGAAAGGTTTATTTAGCTTGCAATTTTTTGGAGGTTTCAGTCCAACTCAGTTGGCTCCAAAGCAGGCTGAGGGGCAACCATTCATGGCAACTGCAAACAGGAAGAGCAAACAGGGCAAAAGAGGAAAAGAGGAAAAGCATGCCTCCTTCCTGCCCTTACAATGTATGTCTTCTCCCCACCCCTGGGAAATTATAGCACTCATGCCACCAGTCCCCAGAGCTAGACAATCACAAACACTAGATTCAGCCATGTCCATGATTGCATGAGGCTTGGGGGGCCATCTGAACACAAACCACAACAGTGAAAAATGTGTCTGTTATGACAATAAATGCTATGTCTCTTTCCCTAGTGGCCCTGTTTCCTTACTGTTTTATTGCCAAATACAGGAGAGAAGAGAAACAAATTCAGGATTGCCATTGATTTAAAATGCAAAAGGCTTGGAAACTGGTTTATTCTTATGTGTATAGCACTATGGTAAGCAGAAGGAGCAAACCTAATTTACAGAGTAATGGAAGCTGCACCCATTCACAAATATGCCCAGAGATGAGCCATGCTCAACAAGAAGCCACTGGTACTGAAATGTGAGAAACGTCCAGCAGGAAAGAGCTTCAGAAAAACAGAAATAGACTTGAGTCCCATGCAACTCTCCACAGGAAAGGGCTATGTTGTTGTTGTTGTTGTTGTTGTTTTCTGCCTTAAAACTAGAAAACATTTAATTAAAAATTACAAAACACTACCTTCAAGATCTGAAAACATCATACCACAGTGATATATGTGCACCCATGTTTATAGCAGCACAATTTGTAATAGCCAGATCTTGGAAACAACCTAAGTGCCCATCAAATGAGGAATGGATAAAAAAGATGCGGTATTTTATACAATGGAGTACTACTCAGCTATAAAGAATGATCACATCGAGATATTTATAAATAAATGGACACAACTTGAGACCATACTCATAAGCGAAATAAACCAAACTCACATGTGTAAATACCCTATAGTCTCCCTAGTATGAGAGTTGGTAAGAGTATATAAGATTTTATGATAACCATGATTTCCCATTTCATTGCTTTGAAGCCTTTCAATGTTTTTATTCATCAGTTGGAATGGTTTTATTCTGTTTTATTTGACTTCATTATGTGTGATGGTATGAAAAGCTGTTTTGAAGAAAACAAAACATTATGGCAGCCATTGTTGATTTAATATCATCTTCCTTAGAAGTCCTACCATGCTTCTACTCTGCTATTACCATCGGTTCTATCATGTTGTGTCTTATCGGGATTTTAATATATGTGATAGTATAAACAAATCTTTTTTATTGAAAGTGAGATACTATAGTAGCCATTGATCATAGTTATTTGGTTCAGAATGTCCTATAATTCTTTCATTCTCTTGAATGGTTTTATACTATTGTGTTATGTTTGATGTTATTGTATTTGAAATTATGCTCAACTATAGCAGAGAAAGAGATATTTTGATAGCTACTGTTAATGTCCGGTTGTCTTATTGTAAAGTGTTGTGTTGCTTATGTTGTTCTGTTCTGATCTGCTTTGTTCTGCCCTCTTTTGTGTTATTCTCTTTAAAGTTAAAATATATATATATATATATATATATATATATATATATATATATATATACTACCTTCAAAACAATTCTAAGGAAAGAGCATGGCCATTTTATTTCTACAAGGAGAAAATTCACAGAAAGTAGCTATAACTTCTGTGTTCCTACATTACACAATGAGAGTATAACACAAGGAAAATGAATTTCTTTGGGCTTGAGCTCCTGGTACTTGAAGAACTGGACTTTGAGCAGTAATATAAGCCATAAGAGATTTCTGCAAGGAGTACAATTAGTCATTCTTCCTTTAACTAACAAATTTAGCATGAATCAGCAGTTCTCAATTTTGGGAAAAATTTTAGGGGTAAAAAAGAAGATGCACAGTGAGGAGAAAAAAGCAAGTCTCCCTCTCTAGCTTCAAAGCCTACTAGAAAGAAAGGTGAGTAAGCAACACTGGCACCTACTCTTTAATACATTTGGGTATAATTTTTTATCTGTGGTCTATTTTAAATATATTTACAACTAACTATAAGTACAGTATTTAGAACAATGCCCGGCACACAAAATTCACCTTTCATATCTGCAGGTGATTAGATTCAGGACCCCGATGGACACCAAAGTCCTTAAATGTTCATGTCCTTTATATAAAATGATGTAGTGTTATTTTATACCCTTGCATATGTTTCTATGTACTTTAAGTCATTTCTAGATTACTTACATTAGCTAGTACAACATAGTTATTTTTATTGCTTAAGAATAATGACAAATACAAATCTGTATATGTTCAAGACAGTCACAAATTTTCCCAAAAATTTACCATCTGTACTTGATTGAATCAATGAAAGGCTGATGGTCATAGCAACTTAGAAATTATTAAATTCATAAAATAAACTAATAAGTATTTTGTTAAGTGTTTTACTCTCATTTAATACTTTTACTCAATGTCTACTGTGACTCAGTGTTCTGGGTCAAGTTAAGGTGAGAGACCCAATCTACGTTCACATTCATTCTCCTGGTGAACCTGTAAGTTAGTTTGAATAAGTACTACATTTAGGAGAAGAAGATAGTAGATATGTTCCTTGGATTCCCCAGTCCCATTTTAGTTTATGGAGAACTAAAATAATAACCTATGATGTAAGGAGGCAAAAATCTAAAGGAGAATAGAGAGTTACCATAGAGAAGAAAATAACGGATTGAGTGTAACCATATATTTCTTCACCTCCTCATCCAGTTCTATAGCATATGGCTGAGTGATTTCCTTCACCATAATTTAAATTTCACTCTTCATCTGTGTAGGATAATTCTACTTTAACAAAACTATTCCCTATCTACTGCAATACCTCTGCCCCCAAACTGAAATTGTCTGAAGTTGTGCTTTAAGCAAAACAGTGGTAATGCAAAACTCACATATATAAATGTGCAGTTTTCTCTCAGGATTACATGGCAAAAATGGTAAAAAGTAGAAAAAATAATGAATAAAAAGTATATCCCTTTGTTCAATCAATAAATATATAATTATTATTGGATAAACAAACCACATCAGTCTGTCTTCCTAGAGTTTATGGTACTAGTTTGGTGGGGCAATAAATAGTAAACAAATAGTTCTATAACAATATCCATGAAAGAAAAACATAGCATGAAATAAATATAAAAATTAAAGTGTGAAGTATAATAGATAAACAACTCCGTAACATGTGAATAAATCAAAGCATTTGAAGTCAAAGGCCAAGAAAATCCCTTCATGTCTCAGTTTAATATCAAACCTGCAAAAGTATTTCACAATGCTTTTAATAAGTTCTAGAATGTACTCATTTTAAATCATAAACATTGAAGAAGAGTCACTGAATGAAAACTATATTAATTTTATAAAGGCCCATAATAGCAAAAGGGGAAGTTTGATTACTGCTATCATTACATTTTGTAACTTCCTCTGGAAGGTTTTGGTAAAAGGTCCTTCATCCACTTACTAATGTTGATACTGGTAATAGTGGGCCTCATTTACAAAATACGTTGAACTTATGTCACAATGATGACCAGACAAAGAACAGAATTCCACAATTTCCCTGATCTCAATGGAGAACTCTTGTGTACTAGTCAGTAAATATTTAGTTAGATCTACAAGCAAATTTTCAAAATGTTTTGAAAGCTCAAACTGTCCTAAAACTAAGGAAGAGAATAAAGAAGTCAGTCTACAAAGAGTACTATTATGATCTTACCATAAGAAGGAGTAAGTATAATCATTTTAAGTTTGGAAAGCATGGAGTCCCCGCCATTGAGGAGGAAGCCACAGGCAATAAACACTCAGGCAGCAAAGAGATAGAAGAAACAATAGATTACAACTTGGGCTGTACTTCTCTGTGTCCCCTGTATCACACACATATAGTCATTCTACCATTACTGAAAACAAGATACCACACTTACACTGTAAAATAAGTGAAGAGTATAATACTATCCTTACTGTCAAAGAAATTATAATTTTTTAGGATGGTCTCACAAATAACTAACTAGAAAAATATGGATATAAAAAATGTCTACAGAAGCCCTGCAGAAAGACAGCTGATTCTTCAAGTGAAGGACCAGGAAAGATGAGGGATTGAGGCCCTGAATGGTGAGAATAGAGAAAAAAGGATTCTGAGTTGAGGTCTGAATCTGATCAAAGGCCTAGGAAGTGAAAGCACAAAACATACGGAAATCATCTCTATGATTAGAACATAGAGCTGGGAGGACTTTGGTGCAAAACAAAATTAGAAAAGTCACTCAATTTCTCATGAGTATGGAGTTTCTTCAGTTAGAAGCGAGAAGCTAGCGAAGGTTTTGGGAATAGGGTGTATATGAAAGGTGTGTGTCTTAGGAAGGAAATTCTGTGCACTGGGAGCTGAACAAATAGGAAAGGCACAAGAGAGAAAGAAAAGTATTAGAATATTTACTCATTTCTATTGCTGTAAAGTAAATTATCACAAATCTAATGGATTAAAGCGACACAGGTTTATTTATCTCACTGTTTAAGTAAGGCTTAGATGCGTTCTTTGCTTGGGGTCTCACAATTCTGTAATCAAGGTATCAGCTGGCACATGGTCTTATTTGAAACTCAGCTGGTGAATAATCTAGTTCCATACTCACTGAGGTTGTTGGCTGAATTCGGTTTTTGGCAATGCTGGAATGGAAAGACTTCCACTGTGTGAAGATTGCTGCCTGAGGCTATTCCCAGCTCCTGTGGCTGTTGAGGTTCTGTGACACACTGGCTGTCTCCGTTTGGCTATTTGTCTGCTCAATCCAGCAATCTTCCATGTCATGCAATCATAGACATGTGATCACACACATCCTATCATCTTTGCTGTGTTCTGCTGGTTGCCAGAAAATCACAAGTCCTGCCCACAAACAAAATGAAGAGATTGCATCAGTTTTTCATACTAAGGAGCAGGGTCATGGGGACCATCCTAAGATTCTGTCCACCATATAATGTTACTGACAGATTGTGGCTAAAACATAACAGGGCTTCAAACTGGGAAGAGGCAATAAAAATTAAATGATGACTGATAGTCATATACAAGGATAGTGTATAGGTGGTATGGATGACAGCCAGGATACTTTGAAATTTCCAACATGGACATGCTGAGGAGACGTGAGGTAATGGTTTATTGAGCATAAGCATTCCTAAGAAGCTTACTGAAGAGGCAGTTTCCCTGAAACCCTCCTAAATTCTGATTTTGTCAAGACCAAAGAATCTGTATGTAAATAAACATCCCTCTTGACTCTGTACTAGGAAATGTCAGTGTGACAGAAAGATAGAAAAAGACAGAAGTTCATTTAATATTTAGCTCAGTAAATATTCATTGAATCTGTGACAAAATTCTGTAGAGTAAGGCATAGAAAGACATTTGTCTTGGATGAACCCAAAGTCTACTGGGAGAGACAGACACATGGGCAGAAGATGAAAGGGAAGCACGGAGAATATGGTAGCCCAAGAGGGAAGGGTGAGCTCAGTTTTACAAGCAAGCATTGCAATGTCTGTCCACAGGAGATATTTCCTAAAAGTAAGAAGAAGTGATACTCATTGATTTAAAAGACCTGTTTCAGTTAACCCACATAATAATTCTCATTCAGTAGGTACTACTATTTTTCCATTTTACATGTAAGTAAATGAAGGTGTAAGGAAGCTAAGTTATCAGTTACTTGGCTAGTAAATGCGGGCATTTGGTACATATGCGTTCTTAGGCATTTCACTATACTACCTAAGAGGATTGTGGAAGAATCAGTAGTAACTCCCAAGGTAAATGAGGGATGAGCAAACAGAAAAAAAGACACAAATGAGATATAAGGAAATGACTCTGTAAAACAAATTTTTAAAAAGAGTTTGAATCTATTCCAGAAGCATTTACATTTTTCCATAGGGAAAAATGCACAGGTTTTATATAAGAAACAATTTTGCCCATTATACTTAGAAATGTAAAGAATGCTGAAGGATCACTGAAGAGAAAAATATTGGTGCTTAATCGAAATTGAGCAAACCTTTGTTTTGATGAAAAGAACACACTGTTTTTCTTTAATTGAATTTTAATCATTAGGAAGTGAATAAAAACACCGGGTAGTTAGGAGATGGTTCTTAAAAATAAATGATTTTTGAGATAATATCTATGACCTTCTCTTGCTAAGGAATATTAGCCAGAAAAAAGTCTCTAGCAAGACATATGTATTTTGTCACTTCCAAAAGTCCTCTTAAGCTATAAGCAGGATGGCCCAGAAAGGCTTGTCAGTCCGGAAGTGAGATCAGTAAACCACAAACCAAAATCAGGTTCTGGTTAATACAGAACACCACAGCGAATACACTCATCTGTGTTTAATGTCCACAGCTCTTCATACCTCGTGTCAAATTGTATTTCTGTGTATTGGAGAAATAGGTGATCTGTACTTGTCAACGTCTAGGAAGATTTTAATACATCATGATATTTTGATGGACAGAACAACGCAAATGCCGAATGAATTATAAACTATAATCATTTTCAACCTGCTGGGCTGGGAATCCTCACCCCCAGGTTAGTGATTCAAGATCTTACCATGATCTGGAAGAAGCTGCTGAAAGGCCAGATATAATGTTTAGATAAAAATAGCTACTATTTAGGAAAGTGCTTTTCAATATATCTGTGTGACAATCTGGCTAGCCTTCATTGTTGTTTTAACGTTCAGCCCCCTTCAGACTGCCTGTGGACCCATGATATACAATTAGTATGCAACTTACACAGCCTGCAACTCATACATGGAACACAACACCGGAACTGGTCTACACCCTGGTCAGTGGGATGAGATTGTTGGCCATCTGTGTGCGTGTCATGGCTGCATCAAGCTGCTTTAAAATGCCTACACACTAAGTTACTTCACTCACCTCACTAGAGGCTAGAAACAGTCCATCTTCAAATGTCACTCTAGAAAGCACTGTATAGAAGAGGAGTCTCAATGATCTGAGTCATTCTCAGGGTGAAAGACTAAAAAAAAAAGACCAATGAGGAAAGAGGAGAGAGGGCACAAAGGTCTTCTGTGAGAGAGGAAATGGTGACTGAACCAACACTTTCTGTCAGCACAGCCACACACACAGGGCCAGCTCTGTGAAAGGAAGTTCCCACTCTGGGCCTCCCTTAAGCAAACACCTGCTCCAGACTGGAGCAAACACACTTCAAGTGTCTGCAAACATAGAGCCCCATGACTAAATCCATGAGGAGCTTGAGTTGTGAAATGATTTTAGGCCCACTGCCTTTTTCTCCAAGCTGGACTGCTTGCCCCAGAAAGAGAGTTAGAAACTACTTAGTTACAGTGAGGAGCGTGGAAGCACTCCAGAGAAAGTCCCACTGTCCCCTACCCTAAATTCCTTCCCTCTTTAAGATAGTTTCTCCTATCTTACATCATTTCTGATGTAATGACCAAATGGTATATTCTGTATGGTAGTGTTCCTGTTTGTTTTATTTTTTGGCACTAATTTACATTTAAATTAATATTTTCTAGTTGATGGCATTTTTAAAATGAAGGAAATTAGTTATGTATTTCCACTGTAAATAAAAAGCATGTGGCAATGTCCTTTAGGCACTTTTATTTTATAGAAGGTTTGTTTCCATCAGAAAAATAGATATGGACATTGGTCAGCCTATTTGATAAACTTTTATGTTTATATTTACTATTTTATTTTAAATATTTAACTGACAATCATAGATGTACTAAATAAATAACATACATATCCACTGTGTAATTATTATCACACTAAAACTAACACATCCATCACTACCTATCATGACCATTTTGTGTTTCTACCATTTTACCAAATTTCAAGTGAACAGTGCTACTGACTCTAGTTAGCATACTGAACACTAGATCTGCAGAACTTATTCATTATATAACTGGAAGTTCTTTTTCACTGAAATCTTTCAGTGCTTGTTGAAATCTTGCTATGCCAGATACAAAAGGGCTTCCCCAAAACTAACACATTTAAGTCTTAACATAGCCCTCTGTGGTTGGTGCCCATTTCACAGATGAGGAACATGGGGCACAGAGGTGAAGAAATTTTCCCCCAGGTCACACAGTGTGGCTGTGGAGCCAGTCAGGGTCCACAGCAATGTTGACTGCCAGGTGCCAACACAGTCCATTGTTTACTGAGTTTAAAAAAAAAAAAAAAAAGAACACTCCAGTGACTGAGTCTCCTTTTCCAGGAGAGACACTGATGAGGCACAGATGTCTGGATGAAGACAGGTGTCTAAGTGCACAGGCCTGACTCCTCAGGTCAAGTTCCCACCCTCATAGTTTACAATTATAGATACATTAAGGAAGGGTCCTAGGCCAGTCTTACAGGGCATGGTGGGTTGATGACTCTCACATGGTCTACTGTCATGGAGGGGGCTAATTTACTCCCAAAGTGGATAGCTGGATTATGCTCATTTAGATAAATGGGTTTTCAAGAAGTTACCTAGCCAAATGATAATTAGTTGCAACCTACTATTCCTGGGCAAGGGTTTCCTCACAGAGGTCACATTGCTGCAGACAGGGGGCAGTGTGGCTGCAGGTGCTGTGGGCTCTCAGCAGGTGGTTGGTCCTTTGCTCACACTCATAAACACTCATACAGGCTCAGCTTCCGTACTGAAGTCTGCAAGAATTTGATGAAATAATGCATGTCGGCGTGCCTTATAAGCCGTGAAGCACCACGTGAATGGTGGCTGATAGTGTTCTTAACAGCAGAGGCCTCTGTGATCCCTGCCTTCTTGAAGCCTCCCCTCTTGGCCAGACCTTAATGACATGGTTGAAGAAAGCCACTGAGCCTGTGGGTTCTCCCAGGCAAAGCTTATCTTGAGTTGATCAGAAGGGAAGCTTGGCAAAGGGCTCAAAGGACAATTTGGCACCAGGAAAATCCACATTCTCTCAATTCCTGAGACAGTGAGCGCCCAGCTGTGAATTTATTGACTCTCCCTTAATAAGTTCTAATGGAATAAATTTTTGCTTTCTTGGTGCCTGCTAATTAGACAATTATTTAACTGTTTCTTTTTTTATGACTCTCTGCTGTTGTTTGAAGACTTCTGTCTATTATTTGCAATAAAAACCTCTGTCACATTTTTGCCTCATTATCCTTAACAAATAGTGCATTCCCCAGCCCCAATCCCTAGCTCCCCTACTTCTCCCCAGCCTCTCCCCAGTCTAGAGCTCCCAGAGATTCAAAGACCAGCTGTTATCATTTTGTTGACTGAGAGATTTTTAGAAACTTCTATCACAGGCACAAGGCTCCATGGGGGGCTGTTGAATTAAATATCAGCTTTTCAAACAGGAATTAGCTCAGAGAACAAAAGCAGCGGGGATACACGGAGAAAACATAGGCAAATACCACAGTCCTCCCCCTCAGAGATGCAGAAACTGGTCCTCTCTCCCTGCCCTGAAACTCAGGCTGCAGCTCCCAGGCCTGTGGCTAGTTGGCCCCTGAGTGGCCACAGTTCTTAGCACTGGAGACCATCCCTGTGCCCCTCATCTTTCATCAAGGTGAATGATCGCTCTCATTATTCCCTGCAGCTAGTCAGCCTCATGTGAGTACCCCAGAGATTTTCCCCTGGGTTGCTATTTCTTCAGAGGAGAAGAGTGAGAAAATGAGAAAGGAAAGGAATAAACATTTGCTGAGCCCTGATAGATGCCTTGCTGCTCAAAGCGTGGCCAGGGTCAGCTGCATGGATATGTGACTTATATGGTCTCCTATGGCCCTTTGCATAGGGTGGCCATGCTTAGTTTATTGCTCTATTGTCTTGAAGTACTTAGTAATTTTATCCTTCCACTTGTTTTTTGGAACTGAAACCCAGTGGGACATGGAGTATGCACAGAAGCAGAGGGGCTTTTGGCAGCTTGTATATTTATACCCCATTCACATCCAGCATTCGTCAGGCTTCTAAGCAGGAAGGTGGGAGTTTAGGGCCATGCAAAGCAAGTACAAGCTAAGCAAGAGTGCCGGTGGTCCCAAGAAACCGAGCACATGCTTTGAACACAGAAGAAGGAAATGATGTTCTAAGAAACGCAAACTCTCATGCAACCAGTTCACGCCTGTGTTAGTCAACCACGGTCAAGAATTGTGGAAGCCTGTGACAAAGGAAAGATAGGGCTCCCTTTCCTTCCCACCCTTTCTTGCTAAACCCAAAGGTAGAGAAAGTGCTAATGCTATATCAAGAAATAAAGTAAAAGTGTTTAGTTCATTTTTATAGCAGTACCATTCTTCTGGCTGTTTGTTTGTTTTTGTGGTACCAGAAATCAAACTCATGACCCTGTGCTTGCCAGGCAGGCTCTTATGCCACAGAACTAAATCCCCAGCCCAATATCATTCTTCTGGTAAAAACAAAATATATTTCTGTGCACGACCTTTGAAATACAAATTGTGTAATATTGGTTAATCCACTTATGAGTTAAATGCTCTAATACATGGATTTAAAAATGATATGACACAATGTAAATGATAAATTATATGCTAGTAATTTATAAATTCAATTTTTCTTTAAAGACATTACATTATAAAACCATGGCAAGCTGAGCATGAAGAAAGAAAAAGTTTATTGTAGTAACTTTAACTGTACTTTCTTCCTGCTTTTCCAACAAAGGGCCCCACCTTTTCATTCTGCAGTGTCTGCCTTTCCTGTAGCATCACAAATATCTGGGAACTCCTTAGAAATGCTGAATTCACCGGACATGGTGACACACACCTGTAATCTCAGTACTTGGGAGGCTGACGCAGGAGAATTGCTGAGTTCAAGGCAAATCTGGGCTACAAAATGAGTTCAAGGCCAGGTTGAACTGCATAGTGAAACCGTATCTCAAAAAGACAAAATACATAAATAAAAATTTTTTAAAAAGAAAAAGAAATGCAGAATTCCATGGCCCTTCCCAGCCCTATTAAATTAGAACCTGCACTTTAACATAATTACAGGTGACTCGTGTGCATATTTGCAAAGGATAGGGTTAGATCATCTGCTCAATGAGTCACAGGTCATCAGCATAGGAATTAGGGTACCAGCTCTGGCAGACAGACTGGAGCAGAGGTGAGTAACCACTCGTCTCCACTGTGAGGCTCTGACATTCACCCATACAATCCTCAGCTTAGAGATGTAGAAACATCTTAGAGAGGTAATAAGTTATAAAATATGAATTAGATGTAAAGCTGCCTAGTTCTAAGTCTAAGGTGTGTTCATTGCTTTCAATAGTTTCCAAATAAGAGTAAGCATCAGAAATGACTGGAGTTGGTTACATACAGATTCCTGGGTTCAATACCAGATGCAAAAAGTCACAATCTCTAGGTTGAGGCTTTAAAATTCTATGTAGTCATAAATAGTGGTTCCAACTCATGAACTCTTCTGGAGCTTTTTAAAGTCCCAATGTCCAGGCCACATATTAAATCAGCACTTATGGGGCTTGGACTCAGATATCAGAACTTCAAATCACTATGACCTTCTGCTTGGGAACACTTAGAGCTGATGCAGATGCTTGCCCAGGTTTGGGGAGCCCTGCTGTACACCTGCATATGCACCTGTTCACAGGGCTCCCCGCTGGGTCCCTGTGCACACAGATTACAAAGGAGTAACTTGTAAGCAAACAAAAGATGGGGGAGTTCAGGAAACTAATTTCATTTCTAGAGCAAAACTAATCAACCAGCTCTTAACGTGAAAAAAATGCAATTTGTGATCACTGGTGTATTTTTTGTTAATGAAACTTTAAAACGTATCTAACAATCATTAGCAGCCAAAAAAACCCCCAAGAACTATGTACTAAATATTTATATCTGTTTCTAAATCAACAGTTTAATCTCCAAGAATAATGGCATTCACTAGTCATTGTTCTGGAACACCTGACAGGTACTCATGTTAAGAGAGGAGCAATTTATAACAACAGTCAAGGAATTGTGGAAGCCTGGAGTCCAAGATCTTCTAAGACCTAGGAAAGAAGGAAAGGAGTCAGTGGTCTCCTAAACCATTGGCAGAGTCTCAGGCACTCAGGGTTAGAAGATCCCCAGAAGTCAAGAAATAAAATTCCCTTTCAAAACTCAACTTCCCCCTACAGCATCTTACATAAAATTTCTCTAAGCTTTGTCCAGGACCACAGGTTCCATAGAAATCACTTGGCTGCTTACTTAAATTAAACTGCAGCCACCTCCAATCCCAGCCCAAATCCCCAGACCACCATTACCCGAGGATGCTGCTTACAAAGTGCTCCCCAGGTGATTAGTACGCACACTGAAGTTTGAAGACAGATGTTCTGAAAATTCTGTCAGCTAGGTCTGTCCCATAATTAGGCACCAAGAGCTTCAGCAAGCTGGAGCCACCTTCTAAAAGTTCTGATGGGTGACTAGCTGGCTCCTCACCCTTTGAACAAAAAACATGAACCTTCACACTCCCATTTCTCCTGTCTACTCAAGAGTTAGTTGGAGGTTGCTCTATTCATAGCTCAGAATGTACAGTATTAGACAAGAAATGGATCTTAGACACTTCATAACCAAATACAATACAGGGATCACTTACAGGTAAGCCAAGATAAACTGCCTCTGCCTTGTTCTGTCCCAAACATGTCCAACTGACCTACTTTGTAAGGTCTCACAAACATATAACCAATGCTTGATTTTGAGCCCAAACCTGCTCCCCAAACTACAGATACATGGTCCTGCCTAGCTCTTCCAAAACCACCCAGAAGAAATCTTATCTCACCTATATGACAGTCCTTACATGCTACAAGCATGTATCACATTCCACTCAAACTTATCATCAAGCTGAATAACATCATGGCTTCTAGGTTTCTCCTTTTATTAAATTGTCTTCAAATTCTGTTTGTGTGTGTGATATTATGCAATGTGTGTTATTGGTTTGGTACATGTAGGTTGTTTAGTTCATCTAAGTGAAATTGTGTAATATCTAATTCTGTTCTTTATTTTTTCATCAAACACAAGGTTCAAAGCTATGAATATTGCTATATGCACTCCTCACTTCTGTCCTCTATGCTGTTTTCTCTGTGCCTTCTCAGTCTCTCTGACTCCACCCCCCCTTGCAAATACAGTCTTTCTCATTTATAATTTTATACATATTCCTCTTTAGGACCCCTTTAAAGGGGACACCTAATTCCACCTATTAGGAAAGCACAGCATGCAGCAGACACTTTTAGAGGACGTGTCATACTAGGTTCTCTCAATGGTTACCCATAAGAATACCCAATAAGTAGAGTGTTTCACTGAAATCCTATTATAGTGATAATACCTCATTTAAACTTTAAATCAGTGAAGGACATTTCCTTCCTTCTCTGTCTGAATAAACCTATGACATTGCAAATATTGTTTCCTGAATAGGCTAACACTGCATTCTATTTGCTTCTGTTTACAGAAATCCTTCTTGTATTGTTAAAGCCAGTTTTATAAAATTAAAAAAGAGAGAGAGAATATTCAAAATAAACTTTGGAGCTCAGCTACCATGAAGTTGCCTAAGGAGGTGGCAGTAAACCCTAAACATTTTATGAAGGAGGAAATGGAGGTCTAGAGGGGTTCAGCCACTTGCCCAGGGACACAAGCCAATTAGCGCCTCTGAGCCCAGTGGAAAGCCCCAGGTGTCCTGACTCCCAGGCTCGATCTTCCTAGTGTCCATGCAAGCCACGCTCCCTGCAGCACAGCGGAGGGTTGTGAGTTGGTTCCTACAGCTGCCTGCCGCTCCCCCAACGTTCAATTCTGTGAGAGCAGAGTACACAGACCCAGTCTGTATTGGCGCATCAGAGCTACAAAGCCTGCATTATTTAACACTGGCTTTAGCTATCTGGGATGGAGAATAAATAGCACTATAACAAAATCCATAAAATATACCAAATTAGATTTTTTGCGGGGATGGCTCCAAGCACAAATTGGTAATCAAAAGGTTTTCAGAAACACTGGAAATAGTGTTTTCTGTGTGGAAAGTTCCCTGAATCTTAAGAGCATCCCTGTTTTCCATCATCCACTAGCTGAATACTTTAGGAGGAGAGACATAAGTTACTGTAAGTCACAAGGAAGGAGGGCATTTTCCAAAGGCCTCATAAAGAATGCTTTCTCCCAATATCTTCATGAAATATACTCACCTTAGGGAAGAAGATCTTTGACCCTCAAGGCCTCCTATATTCCCAGGGGAGCAGTATTCTACCTGGTAGAAGAAACAGTGACTGTACCTTCTAGCAAGGTGACTGACAGCAAGGAACGGTGGTGTTCACTCCGCCTTTATAGATACTTGGGTTTGCAGGACTGCTACAGATGAAGCCTCCTTCTTCCTCATGCATTGGGCCACAATTCAATTTTGAACATCAGGTAATGCCTATCTTAAGGCTTCCGAAGACCTGTTTCCCACTAGTGTAATCAAGTGAGAAGCAAAAATTAGCACATGCTTCCATCATAATTGTCCTATTACTATAGTTCTTTAAAAAGGAAACTTCAAGGTCTAGGATATCTAATGAGTACAGCACACTACCTCTTTCCCAGTCAAGTTACTAGTGAAATAACTAAAAGGGCACGGGTTAGAAGATGAGGTCACCACTGTCACAGCACAATGGAAGAAAGCCATCAGGGTATCAGAGATTTGAAGAAATCTGGAAGGTCAATAGCATGCGGTGAATATTACCACCCTAAAAGCCCAGATGAAACATGGGTAAAAGTTTTTGTCTTCAGAAGCTGGAGACAAGACAAGCATCTTGGTAGCAACAAATTCATAGTGAAGGAACATGCTCTGAGACAACTAGATGAGTTTACTGAAGAATATTTGTCAGATCAACTGAGCCAGGAGGTTTAACTCCTTCAGGACACAGACGGGAGAAACTTTGTCTGCTGGGTAGAGCTTCCCAAGCATTCCTTCACGAAAAAATAAATAAATAAATAAAATTCTCTAAAAATTCTAAAAACAGCAATTATCTGTATAAGGATCAATTTGTGGGGAACATAGAGAGAGGAAAATGGTTTTCTACATTTCTACACTCCACCTCAAATCCTAAAGGAAAGAATGAGGAGGAAGTGGAGGAGATAAACGAGCAGAGGGGAAGGGGCTCTCCTTTGGATAGCACCCCCCCCAGCAAGATGCTAGCTTTGTCCCCTACGATGTCAATAGACAGAACGCATGCTTCAGCTCAGTATCTCCTTCATAGGACACCGCCACTCCCTCCCTGCACACCTTCCCTCCTGCGAAAGAAAGTCCTGTGTGCACACATCAGCACAACCACAGAGGAACTGACATCAGAAAGACATAGTCATTAATGTGATCCTTCATTCACTGATAACCAGAATGCCTCAGACCCTTAAGCAAAAACCGGAGACAAAGAAGGTCCAACACAGAGGCTAAAGCAAATATATGACTCAGTAACAAACACAGATTACAGGGAACACGTACAAGCTTCTACAAATCTAATTAACATACTCAGAGACCACAGAGAGTTTCATTTCTATAAAACAAGACATTTCGATCTAAAAGTCAAGATGAAAGACCAAGAAATTTAAAATGTGTAGGAAAAAGTTTAGTGATATGGAAGATAGTCAAGAAATCTAGCATCTATTTAACAAAAACTCCAGAAGTAAAAGAAAAGAGAAAAAAGGAGAAGAGAAACAGATACATGTCTCCAATCTTGGGAAATAAGGCTTATTTCCCAAGGCTTGAGACCAATAAAAGTCTTTGGATTAAAAGTTCTGCACCAGTGGGCCTGGGGATATAGCTCAGTGGCACAGCACCTGCCTGGCAAGTGTGGGGTCATGAGTTCAATTCCTGAAACCTAAATAAATAAATAAAATAAAAGTTCTCACCATAAACTGGGCGTGGTGGCACAGGCCTGTAGTCGCAGCACCTGGAAAGCTGAGGTAAAAGCACTGCGGCAAGTTTGAGGCCAGCGTACTCTACACCATGAGTTCAAGGCCATCTAGATTGCGTACCAAAACCCTGACTCAAAACAAACAAAAGTTTGAAATAGCATTTGCAATACAGGTTGATCAAATGTCAAAATTACAAAATTTAATGAAAATAATTCTAAAAACTTACAAAGAAGAAATCAACTTTAACAAGAGAAGGACCATAGCCTGTATTTAAATATTTTTATTTTATCAACCACATTTACAACACATATTCCATGTCAAACCCAGTTCTAGCCATCTTAAAAAAGAACAGTTCATTTAGCCAATTAAATATCATGTTTGTTCTTATCAATAAACTTAAATACTGGGGTACAATCAAATAATGGTTTAAAATGTAAGAAAATATTTTCAATCCTTAAACCTTTGAAATACATGTTCAAATCATTGGCTAAACATGTGGGCAAAATACAGGCTATTTTTTATCAATTGAAGATTTTAGAAAATTCATGTTTCATAAATGCAGGAATTTAAAAAGATTTTTAAAAATGCAATACAGAACACAAGAAATTGGTAGTTATATATGTCCTGGAGAAATGAAAAAAGTTAAAAAGAAATTAAACCGTGGTCTAGTGGACCCTGACACTCGAGGTACTCTTTTTTGAGCACTGGTGATTTAGTGACACTAGATAGACATTTCTTCCTCAATGGCCAAGCACTAAGCGTGATGTGACAGTGGATAACTTTCACATAATCATAACACTAAAAATGCTGTCTGCAGATTTAATTTTTCTAAACAATAGTTAAAGCAAGAAAAAATGTCGTTAAAGAGTAAAATATAAGTGCAAATGAAAAATACAAATGTGACAAAAATGGGAGCAGAAAAAAGGGGAAGGCAGACTTGGAGAAAACATAAATTGAATAAATAACTCAACCTTCATGTTGGAAATTTAGTGAGTACAATCTAGCATTAATAATTCAAGAAAAATGATCATTTAAAGTTATAATAATGAACTTCAAAACAATCAAATATAAGATGATTTAAAATAGTTATAGGGATTTACAGAAATTACTCTGTACTTTCTGCTCAATTTTTGCGTACTTCTAATACTACTTTAGAAATATCTAAACCAGATCTGATGGCCCGAATGCGTAATCCCAGCACACAGGCGGTTGAGGCAGAGGCTCACAAGTGCAGCCTGAACTATATGGCGAGACCTTGTCTTTAAAATAATAATAATAATAATAATAAAACAAAATTTAAAATAAAGTCTACTAATTAAAAAAAGAAAGTTCCTTCTGTGCAATAGGTAGGTGGCCTTTCTACGTGGTCTGAATATTTTCATTATGATTGCTTTAATACCATAATATGTTAACTTTAGAATAAGTATTAAATAAAATACTGACATAAAACAAAATTTTAGGCTAGTAATATTTGACTTGTATTATGGTTGTATATCCCCTCTAAGCTCTTTGACAACTTGTCTATTTCCTGTAGCAATTAACATAGTACTTTGTTTCGTATGTGCAATTAAAATGACTATTTGTAAAAATTTTAAAGAAATTCAAGCACAAAGGCACAATTATCAATCTTTCTTAGTAATTTATAGCTTTCATCCATCCCTTCACATGTGCCATATCTAGTTAGACAGATTTTGGCGAGAGACCATGGTCGTCCGTACCATCTGCTGCCTGTCTGGCCCTCTTTTCCCTATGGTCCTCGACTCTTGACTGCCTTCCTAAACTTGGCTGGCAACGGCTGGCTCTCCCATGCCCCTGACTGCTTGCTCTGAAGTGTGAATGCTCTGTGATTCTTGTCTCTGCGTGTACTTTCTCACCACAGAGCTGAAAGCCTAGCCATCCTTCTCTATCTCATACTGTTTTCCTCTCCTTTTCTGCCTGCATCCCTTTAGCTTCCCTGCCTTATCACATAGGCCCATTTGTTCTTATCTAGCCCTCTTCCACCACAGCCTTGGCTAAAATATCAGTCTGAAGTACACGTTATTTGTTATGCCTATTGATTCAAGCTTTATGTTCTTCATTCTTAATTAACTTATCATTCATCCTGTTCCCATAGAGGATTGTTGTGTAATTCAAGCAACAGAGACTTTGCTGATAAAGCTATTTGTAAATCAATGTTCTGTAAACTGAATCATATTTCAAGTTTACTAGAAGAGCTTGCTAGATAAAAGAATCCTATGATGAAAAATTAAAACGACTCCCAGTAATGAACATTTTTGTATATTTCAAATTTTAGATACTGCCCATGCACAATAAAATAAACTCATTTTAATGTCACATACCAAAATCATTCTGCCATGCTTTTGGTTGATCACCTTAGCAGAGATATTAGACGTTAAAAATCGGTAGAAAGGACAAAATGATTCCCAATGGAAGCCCTCCTATATGAAATGGAATGGTTGGACAATGATGGATGAATGAAAACATGCACAAATTCTGAAAATGTTCAAAGGTAAAAATAGAAAGAACATCCATTTTTCTATATATGTTTAGTTAGTGTTATAGTTCAGGCACTCTGCTAGGTACAGAAGATAAAATCTTGATTAAGATATAGTGCTTGCCCTCAAGGATTCACAGTCTAATAGGACACACAATATACAAATACATAATTTCCAAACAACATGTAAGCAGCATGAATATTAGTAGAATATCTTTTTAAAAATGTAAAAGCTCAGCAGTGTCCCCAAGTGGAGAAAACTTCACAAGAGCAGAAACTAAGTCTATTTCGTTTGTTGTTTCATCTGCAGTGTGGATCATAGAGCCCTACTTACATCAGATACACAGCAAATATTCCTTATTACATTGTCGAGTGATCCACTCCGCTGTGGTAGGAGTTGGGAGGGACAAATCAACAAAGGCGTGGGGAGGAGAAGGTACTCAGGCAGAGACTTGCAGGAGAATGGATGTGGATCAAAGTGGCAGCTCAGGGAGCAGCAGTGGGCAGTAAGGCACAGAGATGACAGGGATCACGACACACTGGAGAATGGCATGTGGCCGGCTTCAATGCCACAGCAGAACGTGTCGCTCACAAAAGCCATCTCCAACACCACCAGCAGGAGAGAGAACCTGCTTTCATGCAGGTATATTCACCTTTCGCTCTATCTCTTTATGATCTTATCTGCACTTTTTTATTGAGTTGTTTCCTGTCCCCTTATGCTGCTTTGCATAATTGGTCCCTTGAGCATCAGTCTACCAATTCTTCAAACTGCCCGCCCCTCCTTTTTGTGTATATTCCTAAATTACTGACTTGTCATGCTTTCTGTAGGAAGTTGTCTAACTTATTTGTTACAGCAAAAATGTGCTATCCATTCCAGGCTTCCTTATTTGCCACTGCGGGACTTGTTAGAAGTAGTACAGTGCCTATGTGGATTTCCACAGGTACCGTGAACTTACATCCAGAATTTTCCAGGGCAATTTTTATTTCAAATGCTCTATTCTGTGCCTTAATCCTTCAAAATCCCAGAGGTCTGACTATTTCATCCTCTAGCTGCGTCTCCCAAGTTTGATCTCACAGCACAAAGCAGCACAGCACAAAATTCTTTTGTTAGACCATGTCTCCATTTTTCTTTCAGGAAGTCTGAAGATATGATCCCTGAGTCTTGTCTCCTATGACAGTTTGTATGTTCTAACATTTGCCACCACCACCTCCCTTCTCTAAGGCTGCTGCAGGAACAGGAGTTGCATCTCTGGCACAGTTGTGCAGCACAGTGGCTAAAAATTGGACATTATCAATGTTTTCCTTAGGGAGTGCAGGAACCATCACAGAGGCAATAAGGCAAGTCATACGGTATATGGAATGTGCAACAAGCCACGCCTAAATTCAAATTCCATTCGTACCACTTACTAAGTGCTTAGCACTGCAGCTAGGTCATAGCCAAGCTAAGTGCTCTTCTTCCCCTATCAAGGGGTGAAACAGGAATAGGGAGTCCCTTAGCCTTTATAGTTTGGCACCCAAGAGAACCTAAATAGAGCAAGAAAATAGATAACCTTTGCCTACATTCCCCTACCCCAGCCGAAAGCAACACGCGTTCCTCTACCACCTTCATGTAAGGGCATGGCCTACATTTTAACCTTTGGCTCTTCTAAATAGTTTTCCATGGGTCCTCCCTCCCCCAGGATCTCCATGCAATCATACCCCAAAGTATAGCATGACCCACACAGACTCTGCAACACGATCAGCACTTACCTGGAGGTCATGAGCTAGGATGAGGTACTCTGTAAACCTTGCATCTGCATCTCAACTTCTCAATTTCTGTTTCTCTCTTACCCTTTAGGGATACTGCATGAGATCATAGAAATCATTCCTAGATGGGTCTGTACAATCTATTGAGGGAAGGCACTCCTCGGTAGCCACATAACTACAAGGGGGGGGGGGTCCTTTCCCAAACCATGCAAAGATACTGGTGTATCAAGAAGTGGTCCCATTTCTAATCAAGCAAATGCACTCCAGAAACAAACTCTGTGGGCTAGGGATATGGCTCAGTGGCACAGTGCCTGCCTGGTGAGCACAAAGTCCTAAGTTCAGTTCCCAGTATCAAAAAATAAAATAAAAAGCAAACTCCATAAAACCTGACATCAGGCCCTCTCCTTCCCTGCTCCTCTCTCTGTGCCCTCATCCCAACTGGCTTCTTATCCATTCTTCTCTTTCATATATTCTTCTCTCTACACTGCTTCCTTCTCTTTCACATGCCTTGGTCATTTAATGTGAATACAAAGGCCAACATTTTGTCTTGAATTATGCCAGATCCTCCTTGATTTTGCCTTTCAGTGACTCCAAGCCTGCCAAAGCCCAGGGAAATACTGCACAGCAACGTGTGGGCAGTGAATTTCTAAGAGCTAAAATACATACCCAATTTACATGACTATTTGCATTTGTGTATAAATTATACATCAATATGTATCCTCCCAAGGCTGTAAGTTACTAAAATAATTTTGCTACTTTAAAACTTGTCATTGCTCAATTTTTCCTCTCTCCCCCTTGTAACAACGCCCACACACATCTTTTCATTCCTCAGGAGAAAAAAAGGAAAAGCAATAGAAAGAACAGGGTAAGAATAAAATAGAGGAGAGAACAAAACAAAGGAGGGAATGAAGATGAGAAAAAGAAACTATCAAAAAATAATAAGCATGTTTAAACAATCAAATAAAGGATACCACTGTTACGAGTTTGTAATGATCAGATGCAATCTAAGCTACCACCAAAAGAAACTAAAGTAAATACAAAATCAAATATATAATTTGTTATATCTTATGTTTACATGTTCCCCCAAAGTGTCATGCATTCATAGGTAGGAGTTTTTCAGAAATACCTAGATCTAGAGTGTGTGATGGTGGGATTAATGATGTATGATTACTAAATTTGTCCACTGATTTGCTTGGCACTGCCCTGATTCCCAGTAGCCTAGATGGAATATAAAAGGAGCAGAAAGAAGCTGCCAAGGTCCCTTGCTTGAGCATACCTGCCTGCTTGCCATGGACTATTTCTCCTCTGCAATACCCCTCTGCCATGGCACTCTGCCTTGGAGCCAGCTAACTATGAACTGAACCCCTATGAACTGTAAACCAAATACACCTCTAACTTTAGGTGTCAAATATTTTGCCTCAGCAATTAGAAAAGAAGCTAAGATAATGCTGTAGCTATGTAATTTCAGATAAAAGTAGTAGCATTTAAAATCTTTAGACAATTTTTTAATAATTTTAGTCATTTTGATATGAATATGTAGATATAGCATTTTAACAGTATATGAACGTCATAAGACATTTCTGCTATACTTATTTAGTGCCCACATTAAACTAGCTGTTTACAGTGATACTGCAAAAGAATTAACCAAGGCAAGTCTGTGGTAGACGATGTTCATCTGACAAACCAACCTCTTTAAGATCATCCTTTTCCTGCTCCAGCCTAAGCCATTCCAAATCAGACCTCTAGTCAGTCCTGCGTCACTTTGGACTCCCACATTTCCAGATAATCTACTCTTTTGCCCAAGCACCTGAACTTGGGGTTCGGGGGTTCTGGGTAGACTAAGCTCTTCTCTTGAAACTAAGAACTGAGTTCACCTTAGAAGGAGGTCATTTTCCACTTGGAAGAAAGAAACACAAATAATGACTGCAGAGAGAAGAAAATTAAGTAGAAGAAGCCCATGTTTTGCAACATGACTCATCATGCCGCGCATACTCCAGGATGCAGTTACATTCTCTGCCTCAGGACCTCAAAACATCTGATTGTCTGTTTCAGAAACCTCCTCTCTCTGCTCCAGGCAGTTGGGTAGGTTTCTATTACTCTCTACCAAAAGAACCTTCACTAAAAGAAACAATCTTGTTAATCTAGAGTCATTTCTGATTTAATTTTGTGTAATCTTCTAATACATCTAAAGCATTCTGTGGCTAATAGAATTCTTTCCTATTACTATAAGTACAAACTCTTCAAAATATAGCCAGTTTGTCTAAAGAACTTTCCTTAACAATGTCCTATTTTTATCCATAAAAATATCAGAGACTATAGACATGTATCAGTTTGTGTTCCTCAATAGATCAGGCTTTTGTAAATTACACATCTTGAAAACTAAAATACATGAAAGTTCAAAAAACTCCTCACGCGTGAGTCTCACTTTTTCATTTCTGCCATCAAAATACCAATGCCTAATTAAATGTGAACAAACATTGGAAATGTGCTAATTCAGTTAATAAATGCATGGAAAGAGCAAAGACACAAATAATGAAAAAAGAAAAACAAAGCAGTGAAAAGAAGGCAGTGCTAATAGTGCAGGGAAAATCTGATAAATTCTTCAAGACAGGCTGCAGGCTGCATAAGTAATTTATTACAGCAGAAAAGAAAGTGCAATGCGTGAGGATCAGCAAAACCTAGAAGAAGCAGCTGGGCAGCCAGAGTGGGGCTTGTTCTGTCCACCATGTCTGTGTGGTACTTGCAAGGGCGGCGTCAGAACCCTGTGCATTCTTCCTGGTTGGCAAGTAACCATCAGTCAACACCAGTGTGAGATGAAACACACATCTTCCACATTGCATAATGCAAAATCGGTAGCTCTCAACTATTTTTTATGCTTTTGACAAAAAAATATTGCAGACTCAGACTAGTAATTTATATGATAATTTATGCATTCAAAAAATGTTTTATCACTGTGAAGTACAGGCACAGACTGGAAGCCACACATATGAGGAAGATCCAGTGTATCCCTTTAGTTGATACAGGTTTTAGTGAGTCCTATGTTCATGCTCTGCTTTTTTCCTGCACTAATATAACTCATGTTGTATTGACAGGCATAGTACTATGGTTACCATTATTAACATTTGATTATTTGTAAGAGGGAATGTCAGGTGGTTTGTATACATACATATTCCATATGTATGTGTACCACATTATGAGTGTGCATCATAAATGCATATTATACATAAAGCACACATACATAGCATACACATAGAGAAAGAATTATATAAGTATGCTTTATAGAGAAATATGTGTGTATATATCTTACCTATGTATTGCATATAATTGTCTTTACAACTCTACATAGGCAGGTGTTCTTCTACCTATTGTAAAGATCAGCAATTGAAGCTCAAAGACATTAGTAATTCACCCAAATCACACAGTAAGTAAATGAGGGAGCCAGGATTGAACACACAAGTCTCTCTTAATTCAGAGTCCATGCATTTCTGTTTTGTTATAGCTGAACACAAACCACACTAAGCTGGCTGCAAAAAAAGAGGCATTCACTCAGTCATTCAGTTGCTTATTCATTATTCTCATTTATTTATTGAGTATTGCCTTGCTGCACAACTTATGGAATGTCATTCCCTGTGAGTTCCATATTAACCTTACCTCAGAACAGCACTGTGACTGGGATGGTGGTCACTTTTCCCTCTCTTGCACACGTCTTTCTGAGTGGTCCAAAGGTAAAGGTAGACTATTTTTGCCTTCAAGGATCCTATGGTCTGTTTGAGGATAACTGAAATACCTGTTAATCATACTGAGGAAAATATAATAATGCCCTAAGTAAAAATACAAAAAAAAAAATATTCCAAAGCAGCAACCAGTCTCCCGAAGGGCTGCTTGAGGAGATTAATAAAGGAGCCCTTTAAATACCATAAGCAATTTGCTAACTGCACAGGTGGCCTGCCATGGCCCACTGCTGCCAAGCACATTCAAAGACGCCACAAGGAAGCAAAGAGAATGAGAAAAGCTTTTTACATTTTTTAATCTTTTGTGTTGATTTATCTTGTATGCTATGAGTGGAAGCAAGTCTTTGTCCCTCCTCCGGCCCATTTCACCTCCTCCCCCATATTAACACACAGATTCATATTCTCTCTCTCTCTCTCTCTCTCTCTCATTTAAATTTACAGTTCATCTGAATGCTTCTTCATTTGGGTTCCAGTGATTCAATATACAGAATGCCAGTATGTGTTCTGCTGCTACCTGCCCTAGCTCAGTGATCACTTATCGGTGTACTGGCAACAGATAAAATTAAAGAACATTTAAAAAGACTCGTGGTTCCAAGAATAGACATCAGAGAATACTAACAAGTAATGAGTTCCTATTTGAACACAAAATAAATTTCCTTTCATGTTATTCCTCTGGTTCACAGATATCTGATAATACACTTATGCCTATAAAATATATTAGGGATTCAATTTTGATACTTTTCACATATCTAATATAATCTATTGCTACAGCTCCATAAAATATATTAAATTGATGCTAATCCTATAGCTATGTGAATATACACATGTGCATGTTCCCTACCCAGAGATAAACTGCATCTGTTCTTTATTTTCCTCCTTCCATTGGTATCTAAGTTTTCATTCTTCTCAAGGAAAAAAGATATTAATTTTTTGCTCTAGTAGTCAGAGGATTAGATGCACTAAAAAGATGCACCATGGTCATGTTTATTTGTGTTTTTTTTAATCTAAAGACCAAAAAGAAGCAAATCTAATTGGTAAATGCACAAAACAGGGCTGCTTTCTCAAATAGACTATTTTCTTACTGCCAGCTTTCCTCTTGTGCTCTATCCAACAACTCATCTTTGTAAATATAGGGTTTGCTTTATAATGAATCTCAGGAAATCCTCCTGTCACTCAACCAGCTAGGAGCAGTCCTTGATTGCATGGCACGTCCCTTCACAGGTGGCTATGCCTGCAGAGAAGAGAGCAGAGATTCCCCAGTGGAAAGAAAAGCCACAAAACAGAAGGCTTTAAAGTCAAATGAAGATTTAAGAGAGAAAGCTTGTTTTAGTTAGGGGAGGAAGGTAGATTGGAGGAAGTGACAGAGAAGATAGGGACCAGATCTGGAAACCAACCGTGTTCTTCAGTGCACAGTGAACCGCAGATAAGCAGTGCTTTTAGGGTAAACTAAACCTGCCTGAGCTTCAGAAACTTGAACCTCATAAAATACATACCCCTCCCCGGGTGCTACAGTTTGGATCTTAAGTACACCCAAGTGCTTTCTCCAAGATAGTGCTATTAGGAAGTGGTAGAACCTTCCAGAAGTAGGACCTAGTGGGAGACCCTCCAAACACAAAGGTCATGCCCCAAAGGGGACTAAGGACCCCAGCTCCTTCCTCTTCCCCTCTTTTGATTCCTAGAAATGAAGTGAGTGAGTTTTCTTCAACACATGTTCCTGCCATAATGGGCCAGCTCACCACAGGCCCACAGCGACCAGGCCAGCTACTCATAGATTCAGTCTCCAACCCTGTGAGTCAAAATAAATCTTTTCTCTTTACAAGCTGATTATTTCAGGTGCTTCTCGCAATGAAGTAAAGCTGACTAATACACTAGGAATTGAAACCTCTGGATATTGAACACAGAAACCTATACATCTTTAAAGTAAAATGGGTGATAAAGCTTATTTGTGTTTGGAATAAAAATTTGTGTTGTCTTAACCTAGTAGAAGTTAGTTTCAACAGGGCTAATGCAGGTTCTGAGATGGAGACAAGTCACTGGGATCCTTGAACCCCTGATTAAAAAGGGCAATCAAGAGGCAAAGGAGTAACAGTTCTCAGAGCAAATCCTAGCAAGACCTACAATTTAAACACAAATGAAAGGCTCCAGAACTAAGTGACAAAACCAGGAATAGAAAGAAAAATATAAATGCAAGCATTACACATGAAAATGTAAAGAGATGTGTTGACTGGTTGAATATGAAGTATGATTAGACATAGCGATACTGAGGTGTGATTCTGTGTCCTAGAGTCAGCATCCTCTCCCCAACCATTTGACCACCCTTGCCTGTTCCTGCACCCCAGGAAGCATCTGCAGACCAGTGATCTTATTCCACTCTTGTGGACTCCCTTTGCCTTTTCCATTTATATTGTTCTTTGTTGTTCTGAATTTCACAGTTTCCTTCCTCTGCTACCCCTCCTTCAAAAGTTTCAGGAATTTTATTTTTTCATGCCTGGAATTTCTTCTCAAGCCGAACTCATCGATCAGATCTGCAATCGAGCATCACTCCATAGAGAAGATTTCCTTCACCTCCAGTCTAGGTCAGGCCCAGAGTTACATGTTTTACTTGTGAAAAGTAGCTCCTGGCTACTTTTCCCTCTGCATTTCTCATAAGAGCAGTAAGCAATCTTTTGTGATTTATGATTAGTGTTTAACTCTCCCACTAGGATATAAACTCTACTTAGGAAGTGTTATGGTTTGTCTAGAAGTTCTCCCAAAGCCTTATGAAGTCCTAGGCAGGGTTTTTCCAGAGGTATCTGAATCTAGAGTGTGAGATGCTTGGATAAGCGTGTGTGATTACTGAATCAGTCCACTGATTGGTTTGGCACTGCCCTCATCTCAGTAACCTAGACACACTGTAAAAAGGGCAGAAAGATGCAGCCAAGGTCCCTTTCTTGCTTGCTGTGCTACTTCTGCCTGTCATGAACTATTTTTTCTTTTCTGAGATGTCCATCTGCCTCGCCACCCTACCTTGGAGCCAGGGAATTATGGACTAAAACCTCTACAAACGGTAAGCTAAATAAACCTCTCCTCCCTTAACTTGAGGATGTTGGATATTTTGTCTCAGTAACAAGAAAAATAACTAAGGCTGGCAGAAACTACATCTTTGAGTCCATAGTCTACTCAGCAACTAGCATAGTGCCAAAAGTATACACATTTACATATGGGGACAAGTCACGGGGACCCTAGAACCCCTGATTAAAGACAGCAACGAAGATGCAGGGGGAAAGGAAATACAAATACACTTGAAAATCTGGGAAGATAAAAATACCATTGAAAAAGCAGAGAAAACAGAAAAGGAAAAAAATTAAGTGCTTGATTTCAAAAAATTAACAATAAGTTGACAGCAGCAAAGGCAGGTGGATATATAAAAAGAGAATAGTAATAATTACAATGACATTTGACTTTAATGGGTAATTGATAATGTACAGTGTACGCAGGGGTGAAAATGATTTAAAACATATAATCATTTACCTAGTAGTTATGGAGATAATCAAATGAAAAAACACACTTGGATAATAATGACAGAGAGTCATAGACTGAATCTCAAGGAATGCCCGTGGCTAATAAGTGGGAGGACTAAATGAGACAAGTGTGACTGGAAAGATGGGAAGCTAAACAGAAATGCATAGTTAAACAGAGAGCACAAGAGAGGAATTTTGAGGCTGAAATTTTCAAAGGTGTCAAATGCCACAATGAAGATGCATTTGGTGACACTCTAGCAGAATACTAGCAACAGCGTAGTTTGCCTATTGAAGAGTGATCATTTGAAACTCCTTTATGAAGGATGAACCCAAAAAAGTAGGCAACTAGATAAAAGCTTATTTTCAAAAATCAATGAAATGTATCTCTGAAAGCGTAATTCCAACATCTTGAAAAGGTCAGTGTGTCCAGCAGCAGGTGCAGTGGTGGCTTTTAGGACGCCACAATAAAACACAAAGTTCTTCCCTCACTGTTCTCCCGGTTTCATTCAGGTGCTTGAATTCAACTTTCTCCTTGTAGAAGAGCATCTCCGACTCTCCTGAATGCTTGCTGAGTTGGGTACTCGCTGTGTGTTCACATGAGGTTATTCACTGTGCTTCCCTGATTCATACTGGAGAAGCACTAAAAGAGACACCATGATGAAATTTTCCCCAGGTTAGAACCTAAATTGGTTCTCATCTAAAACCAGTGTCACATACGCTCAGAGAATATTTACATGATTCAGTCTCTGTCAATCCATTGGTGTTTCAGGACAGAATTTGTTTCATTATAAATATTTGTGGAACATTTCATTAAATGTGAATGCAAAAAATCCACGCATAGTAGTCTTCCTTCTTGAGATGCCAACTGGCAAAGGTAAAAGGAAAGTTGAATAAAAAGAAGAATGGAATGGGTCAGACACAGCTAAGAGAGTTTCTGTTGATCTGCAATGCACACACTCAGTGAATAGAATTACTCAATACAAGAAGCCCTAGATAAATGAAACCTTCTCATGGATTTGTCTGTAACTTCATGATGTATCATCTAGAAGGCAAGGGAAGTAGTCTGTCCCCTCTGATCACATCTGATGGTATCTAAGCCATACCAAGAGCCATTGCTTATTACATATACAAATAGCCTGAAGTAAGTTAACACCTCAGTACATAGAAGGTCTCACAGTCATGCCACATGAAGACAAATTGAAAGAACTGGGGATCAGTCTGCCTAAAAAACAGTAAGCCAGGATGAGGGTATATGACAGTGATGGTGAACATTTTAGAAACTGAGTTCCCAAACTGCAACCCAAAACCCACTTGTTTATCCCAAAGTGCCAACACCTGAATACTGAGGTTTCAGTTTAGAAAACACATGGCAAATTGGCTCATGGGCCAACAGAGAGCACACCTGGCACAGATTTGCCATCATGAATATAGGATGAGGAAATAGGAGGGTAATTATGCATTGTTGAGCTGATTGGTTTTTCCATCTTCACACTGGACACTACAAATGCAGGAACCGTTTGCTATTTGTTTTGGGGGTAACAGCACACGTCTGGGTCTGTAAAAGGCACTCAATACAAAATTGGTCAAAAGTGAAACATTCAAAGCTTAAAGAGTTTCAATGTAAGAAGATTAAATTTTCATTTTGTTGTTCCAAACAACAGAATCAGGAAAAGTGGGAAGAAGATATAAGGGAATAGTTTTGTATGTATATAAGAAAGAACTTTTACAGAGAGGAAGCACTTTAGAGAGAGAGACAGCACTTCTTCCTGGGGAGTATATAACAGAGATGGGATGAATTTGGACAGTGACAAGGATGCAGAAGAGAGTTAAACAGCAAGTAGATTTACCTAGCTCATGATCCTCAGGCCTGCCTAAAAGCAAGAGAATTGCTTTTAAACTTTTTCTTTTTTTTTTTTCTTTTGTGTTTAATACAAATTCCTAGACACAATCACCAGAAACTTGAATGCAACTGGCCTAGGGCATATTTTTTAAAAGCTCTTCAACTGATTCTAAAGTGCAATAGAGATTGAGAAACACTAACCTAGATGAAACACGCTTCCTTTCAAACTTAATATTCTATGATTCTATATCAGAAGAAATGGAAGCTCATTTCAAACTAACCACTTTTGATAACTATGTGCCTAATTCTTTAGATTTCTTCTAACATTGAATAAAGTAATGAGCCAGCTAAATCCATATTCCAATTAGGAAGGTAGAAAATAAGAGTGGAGAGTGAGAAGGACAGGGGGAGAAAGAGAGAGACAGGGAGAAAGAAAGGCAGAGAGGAAAGGACAGAGGGAGAGGGAGAGAAAGAGAGAGGAGGAGAGAGGAGTAAGGAAGTGAAGAAGAGATAGAGTGAGAGGTACTAAAGTTCATATCTTAATTTTTAGTTTTAAAATTCTAAATAATTATATTTTCACTTAAACAAAATTTCAGAAAATGTTGGCTGTCCAAACATGCAGATTTCTTTTCCCGAAGTTTCCTGATATGGAACCATCAGCACTTGGATCACCAGTAGGCGTGGATTTAATCAAAGATCTCAAAATTCTCAAATTCTGTTTAAGACCTTTCAGCCTGAGGACTGAAAATATCGAAAGTGAATGGGAGAGTACATATGGCGGTTAGAATGCAAGTAGGTGACAATTAGATAATTGCATATGCTGCTTTTTATCCTGAACTATTTTAGTAAAAGTCTGCTCTTTGGTAAATGAATAATTCACTTATATTTTGAATGTATTTTAATGTGTCATATTTGAAGGCAGGCTAAGCTATATTTAAATAATTTATTACTTTTTAATAGGTTGAGAAATGGTTTAGAATTTTACTCTGCATAGTTGAAGCTGGCTACTTAGAAAAGCAGGGGGAAATGGACCCTGAATCCTTTCCTTCTACCCAATAACTAAGCCAAGTGTTATTTGTTGGCTTCTATAGTTCAGGTTTCTCTTGATCTGCCTTCCAAGTTCTCAACAAGTTTGATTGAGCTACTCAGAACTACTTCCCTGAACCTATGACTCCCAATGACTGAAGACTCAACTTCTCTACATCTGTATCCTTAAAAGAGAATACAGTTCTATAATAAATTTATAACATTATTAAAATAGAAAGGTCTTAAAGTGTATTGATAAGCAATGCAATTGCTTTTTATAAATAAGTTTTGGCTATGAGAAGGCACAATGTCATATCCACAACAAGGATTCCAAGATACTACATGTTTAGTAGTAATGGTCAGTTCTTCAGACAGAAGCAGGTATGGGATACTATCTATGAGACTCTGCAATTCTAAACAATATATTTAAACACAATTTTTAGGTGCAAGACCCACATTCTGAGTTTAAAAAGAAAACTTCAGAAATTAAAAACATTATTATCATCAAGAAAAATCCCACCTGGTACTTTTCAATAAGCCACATGGCTAAATAATTTTATTTATCAGACTATTTTTAATATTTCTTTTATAACTAGTTCTAAAATACAGCAGAAAGAGAAGCAAGAGCATTATGGTCTAGATGTAAAATAGCCCCCAAAAGTCTCTTGTGTGCACAGGTGGGATTTTTGGAAGGACTGAATCATGGAAATCCTGTACTTATCAGTGGATTAATCCTGAATGTA